>JABXWE010002500.1:0-62237 GCA_014611495.1 Limonius californicus | reverse complement strand
CGCAGGCGACCATATTTTATTTAGTTAATTTTAGGGTGCATGTTGAATGAATTGTTAGTGTGTAAGGGACGCCCGCACCTCCGTAAAGTAATACGAAAGCGGTTCTGGGTGGAGGGGGTGGCGGTAGTATGAATGAATGAAACAGAAGGTCGTCTGTGGTACTTTACAATGCGCACTACAGACATAGGAGTGAAGATCGCTATGTCTCGTGAGAGACTCAAAGAAGGAGACATGCATAGAAACGATTGCAGCGGATGTACCTTCCGTCTGAGGTCAAAATTTAGCATTAACAGAAGAAATAGCTTCAATGAAAAATGAAGGAAAATACTATACTCAGAATCAGTTAAAATAGCTTAGGAAATATTAGTCAAGTTTCGAATGGATTAGACTTTAATTTTATTGCTCTTATTTATTTGTAGAACCAAAACATATCTAAAGAAATTAAATTTTGTAATTAGAATAAACTCATATTCATACAGTATTATTTAGTAGATGCATTTATAGAAAAATGAACTCCAGTTCAACTCGCTTAAAATGAGATCGGGTAGAACGAAATCCGGAATAAAACGGACAATTGTCCGTATTTGAATTGCTCATTATACTGTATTTACATATTCGAGCGATTGCTCTTCCCGGAACCAAAGAGTAAAATGAATTCTTTTACATTCAAAGCATAATGGAACGATGGAGGATACACTTTGAAGAGGTATTGGAAAACAGTGACGACGAAAGAGAAGAGAGTGATAACGAAACCGAACAAAACGGAATGAAAGCAAACGAAGGTATAGATACCGAGATGATATCAGAGATGGAACTGGAAGATGCAATAAAGAAGATAAAATTAGGGAAAGCAGTCGGAAAAGATAAGATCTCATTGGAAATGATAAACTATATAGGAGAAGTATGAAAATGAAAAATCTTAACTTTAATGAATGGCATAGTTAAATCAAAAAAAGCACCAAAAGAATGGCAAACGGGGGTAATAGTATCTCTGTACGAAAAGGGTGATATGCAACAATTATAGAGGTATTACGTTATTAAGCATAGTAAGCAAAGTATGGGTCAGAATCAGGGAAACACTACTCAAAAATAAGTTAGAAGATACGATAGACGATAGTCAGTGTGGATTTAGAAAAGGAAGAGGGGCGCAGGACAATATATTTATACTCAAAGAAATGGCAGAGAAAGCAACAAATAAGGGAAGAGAGGTCCATATGTGTTTTATAGATTTATGTAAGGCTTTCGACAGGATTAGAAGAAAAGACATATGGAAGACGCTAGAGAATAGAGGTATAAATACAACAGAAATAGACATGGTCAAGAGTTTGTACAACAAAACAACAAATATAGTAAGAACCGAAATAGGAATCAACGGAATTTTTAACAACAAGAGGTTTAAGGCATGGATGTGTGCTGAGCCCGTTATTATTCGCACTAATTATGGACGATGTAGTCAAGGAATATAAAAAGGTAACAAGGAAATATAAAATAGGAAGACGATGAATGGAAATGGTGCAACTATCAGAGTTACTCTATGCGGATGACTTGCTAATTTTAGCAGAATCAGAAAGAGAGCTTCAATATAATGTGGACACATACATCAGGGAAATGCAGAAAGTAAACATGAGAATTAATATAGAGAAGACAAAGACAATGATCGTAGGAACAGAAAGGAAACATGAAATAACAATAGGAGGAAAGACAGTAGAACAAGTCACTAACTTTAAATATTTAGAGTCATGCATTAACAGTAACGGAAAAATCGATGAGGAAATAAACAAACGCACACAGGCGGAAAAATCTTTAATCCAATCAAAACTTGCTTCCTGGGTAAAGCAGAAATACCAAAAGATACAAAAGGGGAAGTGGTGAAGAAAGTAGTGTAACCTGCGTTGATGTAGGGAAGCGAATCTTGGCCAGTCACAGACAAACAAAAGAAGAGAATCACAAGCACAGAAATGAGATTTTGGTGGAAAATAGAAGGAAAAACCAAACTGGCTAGAATTAGAAATACAACTTATAGGGAACAACTGAAGGTGAAAGCGGTAGATGATAGATAGATACGTACAGAATGGGTGAGAATAGAATGGTAAAACAAATACTAGAAGCAAGACCGGAAGGAAAAAACCGAGTAGGAAGACCAAGAAAAACATGGATTGGAGGTGTAAGAATAGCAGCGGAAGAAAGAGGTATAAACTGGAACACAGTGAAACAAACAGCACAAGATAGGAAGGAGCGGAAGAAGAGGTGCCGGAAAAACGAAAATTAGAAATCATGTTTCAAAGATTCTTCTGAGTTAGGGTCTTATCTTATCTAAAGTACAAGTTTGTAGAATTACAAATGATAATACGACGTACATGCAGATAAATCGCATGCTGGCAATTTTCCCTGTGCAAAATAACTTTATTTTTAATGAGTTGCAGAATAGCACATTGCTGAATTAAGTCTATGAATTATTCATCGCCCAATCAATTATTGGATTAATGGGTTGTTTAATTAAACTGCTACTTCGATTAAACGATTATTCAATTGGATACCCCGCTAATCGATTGCGCAATTAATTGTAACCACAAATATTGCACGCATACGTTTGAAAGAAGTCAGTTTTATAAATAATACTTTTACAGTCTACCTTTATCGAAATTGGAAAATAAAAGCAATCGTAGTTAATATTTAACTATTTTGTACTAAAACGTGTGTTTACAGGCTAGACAGCTATCTTTGCGAATATGTAAAATAATTTTTAGTGAACACCGAGACCTCCCAGATTTATCAACAGCAATTAATTTTCCGGTTTCTTTTAGTTGAAGGTTTTAATCTTGAAAATATCAACACGTTCCTAAAACACAAGCAACTCAGCTGTAGCGGCCTCATCGTTTTCGACTGAAGGTTCACTTTATCTACCCTGCAATGGATAAGATAGAAAGCGCTCTATTTTTAAGGGACAATTTTAACTCTTATCATTTGCTCTACTTAGATCTCTTAATTAAAGGCTTGTTTTTGCAGGCACCTTTAATCTGGCGGATCTTTTCTATTGGATAACAAAATAGGAAATACCATTTGCACCTAGATTTAAATTCCTAGTATGAAATTTGGGATATTTTGAACACTTTATTATATTCTGGAAAGAATACAGCAAAACCCTAATAAAACTTAATTCAAGGTTCTTGTTCTACGTACATAGTTTTCGGCTTCGGAACCAAAGAAAATCTGAAACTAGTCCTAATTAAGAGCACCCTTAATGTTCCAATTAAATCGACAAACGGCTTCAATCAATCCCTAATACAAGCATATCGGCTCTGTACATTCACCACAACAAAAAGAGCCGTCCTAGGTGGAATCAAGCCATAGACAATTAGGATCTTCGGGGACAAAGAAAAATCAGCTACAAATGATCGAGTCCTTTGAGCGAACCGCGCGTGATAAAAAGCTTCTCGATACACCAACCCTAATTTAGAAATACTTGGAGTATTTCCAAACATTCCAGGCATTATATTTTTTAAGCTATCGACGTTTGAAGACATAAGTGATGCAGTTTTCTTTACCAATTAAGTCACTCAATATGTTTGTTTGTGCCGCTTCGTTACTCGCGTGAGATTAACCAATTTACTTGCAAGAAATACGACTAATCGGTGCGCGAGCTGCGTTTTCTTATTACAAATTTTTATAAAAAATTATAGAAGCACATAAATATTTCAAGAAACCCTCTTTAGCTCTTTTCATGTGAAATTTTTCCAAGTTGTCTGTGCTTGCTCCTTATCCCTTGATTTGTATGCTATGCATATAGGAGTGGTCTGAAACTTCATGTCGAACTACAGTGAGGTCTACTAAAGCTTCACGCTTCATGCTCGGCTGAAATTGAAGCCATTTAACGGTTCAATAATAATCATCCCTTCTTGTTTACGCAACGGCAGCGGCCTTTAATGTTATGCGCTTGGGATCAGGAACGAACTAAGATGTTAATATCTTGGGTACGTAAAAATTTATGTTAAATTCCTGATTATAATTTACAAGTAATATGCATACATAATTTAATAATGGGCGCATCAACCCTAAGGTAATAAAAACCAAGAAAACATACCCCTTTTCCCTAGAAAAATTATAATTCAACCCTTCTAAATGTCTATGGTTAAAAATGATGATATTAGAAGATATATTAACCTATCCAATGCAGTTTGGACTATTTCAGCTACACTAAAAGGACTCGTAAAAACTGAAATGAAGATCTCTCATTTCACGAAATAAATTAACGGACTCATTCTCAAAACTCATAAAGTTTGTTTGATTGATTTTTATATCCAGTTTATAGCTTCGTAAAACAACTTTCTGTGATCTAGAGTAATGGTCGTTACGTTGGCTTTGCTGATATAAAATGTTGCTTTACTACTTATTACCTCTGCCTATTAGGAGCTCGCGATGCGGTAAACAAAAAGCTATGCGTGTTCGCAAAGCGCAGACTGGAAATTTCAGGGTATAAAGATAATTGTTTCAATAGAGTCATCAGCAAGTGAATTCTAATCACGAAAGGCTTAATTCGCAGATTTTTTTACTGTATTTAACCCTACTCAAGTTAACTGCTAGTAATTTGGTTCGTTTTACAGTGAAATACCAAATTAAGCTGCACTTGAATTAATGTTTTGAAAAATTTCTAATTAAACCTTTCGAACCACATAAAATGCATGCACGTTTGCTATCTATTGGAAAGATAAATTATGGCGTTTAATTGCAACTTTCTTCTTATTCGAGTGTTTTATCTCTTACGAGACGTAGCGATCTTCTCTGCTATGCCTGTGTTGCGCGTTTAAATTGTCACATACACATACACATAGAGGCCCTACAGCTTAACGTGGGTTCCAAACCACGGGAAGTGTAAACACTTCTACTTCAGAGAAGATTTACTAGCCAGAATACCTCGCCGGTTTGCCATTGCCTTGCGAAGGAAACGGCCGTTAAAAAGCCCATGTTCCAGTACTGGAAATTGAACCCCGGAACTGCAGGTTAGAAATCTAACGCGCTTAATCTCTAGCCCACGGCCGCCTCTTTATTGCAACTTTATGTGTGTGATATTTGAAAAAGTGTTTTAATGCACGATCTGTAGCTTCTTGATAAGCACAAATCATTTATGTGTGACATAAAGTAATGTTTTATAGGAAATCAGTATTCAATTATATTTGCTAATCCAATCAGAAATAAATAAAGAAGAAACACTCGCAGAGAGAAAAGAAGAAAAGCAGGCAATGTTTCTACATTGGTTGTTGCGGAAAATGGATTAATTTCTTTGCATAGGTATATTCCTTGTTTACTGTGTTAACGTATTTCACTCAACAATATATGTAACCTAATTCATCGAAAATGTAAACACTATTAGAGAATTCCTTCCTAATGTTGCAAAATTTACCACAGCAGTTATAAAAAGCAGAAAATTTTTTAATGGTGGTATTCTAGCCGGTATTTTTAGGCACTAAACAAGCGAAATATATATACCTGTAAGGCATTTACTTCAATGGAAAAGTGATCATAAGGTTATATATAACATAGTTAATTGTGTATCCTTTTCAACTTTCTACGGTTTGTAATACCTATTTTATCTAAAAATATGTTGATAATAATTAATTAGCGTCTTCTTCTTTGATTATAGGCCAATGGCCTTTTAATTGCCTACAATGGAGTAGGTTCTCTGAGCTCTGTGCACATATGAGGGACTAGCCTAACAAGCCAAACAGAGAAGAGAAGTTCCACTACATGGTTTACGATTGTCAAAGATGTTAGTATGACATTAACGAAAGATTTATATTATTATTTGACCAATATCGTCAAAGATATGAAATCTGCATACGACATAATACCAAAGTTGCTACAAGTAGTGTGCTACTGCAGCTGTTTACTGTGTTTATAGCTTCCTACAGCAGCGCGCTATTCAAAAGAAATAGTATCGCCTGTAGCGGTAGCGAGCTACAAAATAGCAATAGCTCCGGCGCAACATTGGCAACTTACGTTTTCGCTGCATCTTTTATCAACAAATTTTAAAGGATACTCAAAACAATTTCTAACAACAACCATTCATATACTTTAAACCAGTGCTAATATTCAAATATTTTAACAACCGGTTCGCTTATCTACTAGAGCTTATGACGGCTATAAAGCTGTTACTTTACAAAGTTGTGGTGATTGGTGTTCAGCTACAGGATTTTCAGTTTTCTCTTCTTCAACACTTTCGTCACTAGTTTGTACTGTTATCTGTTTAGACTTACTAAAGTAACTTGTAGTATCACTCTGTCGCCGTGTTATTGTTTCAGGGCACTTTAAATCATTTAAAAAAGTACCCGCGTTGGCCACGAACATTTGACGTATACCGGAGTTCACTTCTACATCCCCACCGGTATCAAACAGAACAATTTCTCAAAACCAATGGATTTTTTTGACATCTAGTGTGCTACACCTTGATAAAGTAGCAAGGCATTTGGATTGTGAAACATCTATGTTAAAGGAAGTTGAATGTGCAAAGAAGTATAATCTAACGTCAAGTATAGATTGAAACTGGCCAAGAAAGAACGATATTATAATTGTATTCAATTTGTTTCCAAACTCGATACTCACCTGATATTTTTAGACTTTAAACAGGCTTATGATAGCATTCGAAGAGACAAACTTTAGTTTGCACTGTACCTGTGAGTACCTGGAAAACTAATCAAACTCATAACAATGACACTAAAGAATACAGAAAACAGAGTAAGAGTAAATGGAACACTGACGAGAGCATTCAAAGTCAGAAGTAGTTTGAGACAAGGCGATCCGCTATCGGCTATTTTATTTAATTTGGTTTTAGAATATACAGTACGTAAAATAAATATCAATAGAGAGGGGACAATTTACCACAGATTTCAGCAGTGCTTGGCGTTTGCGGATGATCTGACGATTCTGACAAGAACAAGAAAAGAAATCCAAGAAGTTACAAAGAGATTACTCCTAAGTGCACAAGATATGGGACTGGAAATTAATGAAACCAAAACAAAATATATGATATGGAATGACCAACCATTTCAGCAGAACAAGTTTCTAACGATCAAGATGGAGGAAACCAAACAGTTCAAATTTGAAGAGGTGGAAGTGTTTACCTATCTAGGTACAGTGGCAACAAAGAAACAAGATAATAATGCGGAAATCAAAGCAAGAACTGCAGCAGGTACTAAAAGTGCAGCAGCGATAAAAAACATTTTCTCTGGTAGTAGGTTCTCCCGAAACACCAAAATTAGAGTGTATAAAGCAATTGTGAGACCAACAGTGACATACGCGTGTGAAGTATGGTCATTAAGAAAGTACGATCAACTGATGCTGAAAGTGTGGGAACGAAAAATACTAAGAAAAGTTTATGGTGGAAAGTGTGTGGAAGGCCAATGGGAAAGACGGATAAATCGAGAATTATACGAGATATACGGGGAAGCGAACATTGTCGGCGTAGTGAAAGCCCCGAGAATGAGATGGTTTGGATACCTAATAAGAATGGACAACCAAAGAACACCAAGCAAAGTGTATAAGGCAAAAATTGGCGGGAGGAGGCGAAGGGGAAGGCCTAAGAGCCAGTGGAGAAAGGAACTACAGGACGACCTACGCCACCTTAACATTGTGAGATGAGAAGACAAGGTCAAAAATAGGAAAGAATGGGCAAAATTGACTAAACAAGCCATGGGCCTACTAGGCTTGCAGAGCTAATATATATTATAATCAATTTGTATATTTCAGTGAACGAGATCTAGGACGCTGTTTGCCAAGCATATCTACGCACTGAAACCATCATCGGCTTATTGTGTACCCTAACTAAGAATTTTGCTTATCTGGGGTAATTCCAACTCCAGTAGTGATTTTTAACGTGAGACACGTCGCAGTGGCACAGGACCTACAGCTTTACTCCTTATCTGACAGAATGCCCACTTTCAGGTTTCTTTGCGTCACAAAAATCTCACCTAGCTCGGCCATTTTCGAACCCGCGTCCCTTGGATTAGAATTGCACTAACCATTAGACCAGCGAGGCCGACCATTATTATTATTATTACTAAGAATGACACCAGACTACGGAATATTAATATCTATACCGTTAATAAAGAATGTTAATATTTTAGATAAAAATAAAACAACCTATGGACTTATAGTAGGTACGAGGCCAGCCTTTGAAGTTTCCATAAACGACCACTAGGTGGCGCTATTGAGATGTTCATTTATTTTCGTAAAATTTGACATTTGCATTGTTCATGTCTCATTGCCCGTATTCACCTGATTTATCGCCTCCGACTTCTTTGTGTTCCAGAATGTTAACCAAAAATGCGTGGACAGCGATTTTCATCACCTCAAGAAGCTGTTGAAGCCTTCAAAAACCTTGTTTTCGAGATACCAACTACAGAGTGAAAAAAATGCTTCGAGAATTGGTTTGAACGCATGCAAAACTGTATAAAGCTTAAAGGCGAATATTTTGAATAGCAATACAGCAGTTTGTTCCCAAAAAACTTTTTTCTTCCCTAGTTTTTATAAAAACTTAAAAGGCTGCCTTCGTATATAATAGTATGTATATCAAGCATATGGTACACATTATTTACGAAAAGTAATGCTAAGATGTTATGTTTTTCCTCTACTGATAGTATAGTGCCGAAGTTTAAACACTACTTCAAATACTGAGTAGGAAGCTGGACGCTCGAAAATTTGGTTATATTAAAAGGAATTCAGGACTGGGGTGGCTCAGTGGATGTAATAGTCCAAACCATTTATGGTTCGAATTCTAATTCCATGGTTGGTCGGTACCGGGTCCCGGTCTCCATTTGTCACTGGGGATCAAATTAATGACACTCCTCGTCTTGCGGTCGCACTAGAGGAGTAACAAGACCCCACACGCATACACCTTACACCAGGCAGGTTAAGTACGGTTACGCACCAACACTGTAACTCGCACAGTCGGGCTCTGTTATGCAATGCACAAACTAGCTTAGCCTTGCCTCACACCAAAAGCCTACAAGGCATGTGAAAGATGAATAATAACAATAATGAAATTGAGAGAAATTTTGAGAATCTATAATAGCAACAGGCTAACAAATGAAACTGTGTTTCGACGTGTTAACAAAACGCTGCATACACCATTGAAAGAAGAACTACAATTTTTTAGCCCCATTAATACGAACAAGACGTAACTTTTAACAGAAAAACCATACCTTGAGAAGACACGCACACTACGAGAAGCAGAATATGCTAGCCATTACCATTTTGTTTTACAACTTAAACAACCACTGCCTTCTTGATGTTGATAGTTTTGAACAGGACGGAGCGCTACCACATTATCAGTTGGTGCTCGGATATACATCGTTTCTGGAGAAGCCAAATTGGTTGCTATTTTGAACCATCTCATATGAAACCTTAAAAATTATAATGACAGCGACTCTAAGAACTTAGACACTGTATCGCTTGAGAGCACCTATGTTTCACAGTTTATTTAAAAATAATACGCATTTAAAATGTTTATACTATTTGATTGCTCATCGTTAACTGGACATCATATAAAGTATGACTTAAGTGTCTTAAGTGCTTCGTTTTCGCTTTATTCTGTTAAAATGAATTACGTATTACCTATAGAAAACATTTTTATGTAAGCATTTGGAGAACTTGTATCACTTTGCGTTCATTCCAAAGGTGCCATTTATTGTCACTTGAATGTTTGAAGTTTCACTAACTGAGTTTGGAATCTTGAATATCCCTGAAGCTGGTTTAGATAAATACAACTGTTTTGGACGGTTCTTGATTTCTTTTATTTTAAAATATGCGGTGTTGTACTTTTTACGACACGCAACTTACACAAATTTCCTAGCAAATCTGCAGATCAGCTTGGCCATGTAAGGGACCTCAATGGGGCAGTACGAACAAGCGTTATCAGTCGAGGTCTCAGTGAAATGCAGTCCGATCGGTGGGGTGTTCGAACCCTGGCGGAGCCGGCCGTGTTTCACTTAGTTAAGTTTAGGGTGCATGTTGCAAGAATGGCTAGTATGTAGGGGACGCCCGCACCCCCTGAAGTAATACTAAAGCTGTTCCGGAGGGGCGGGGAGTAGTGTTCCCGAAGCTTTAGAATGCTTCTTGGGGCTAGTTGTAAAGTAATAAATATTTTTGAAGCAATCGCCTGTTTTGAAGATCCAGTTCCTTATATGATCAGTGGTTCGGAGAATTATTAAACGAAATAAATATACATCTGCAAAGCAAAATAAATCCAGTTTTCTTCCGCATCAAGGATGGTTTCTTGCGAAAATTTGATCTACATGATGAGGAATTGATGCAAGTTCGCTTGAATTAGCCCGAATAAGGTGGGCCATAAAGTTCTTCAATAAAACATTCTGCAGTACGTAAATTGGTCACGAAAGCATATCAAGATCCTGTTATTAATTATTCCGGAGCGTGGTTTTTATTAATATTGATTTATAAATGACCCACGCAGAATTCAACCGTTAAGTGGCGGCCACTTGCAAATGGTAGGTGGCACGTCCGGAACAAACTAAAAACTCCTGTGTTACGAATTGTTCCTTTATTTTCAAACAACCGTGTCGATGATCCAGTCAATACTCGACCTTGTCTGTTCCGCTTGAGCCCACATGCTTCTTGTTCTTGTTTTTGTTTGTCTCTCTGAGCAGAATCACGTAAATTGACTTCGATGAATTCATTACTCAGTACAATTGGTAGACCGACAAAAACAGAAGCTTCTCCATCTCCCGGGAGTCCGTTTTAAATATAGTGATTAAGCAAGTCGCTAGCAATCCGACACAAATTAGCTAATTGCTCGAAAAAGTTTACTGAAATAAAAGCAGCACTACTTTCCGCTGATTATTGAACTTAGCGGCCTCACTTAATTTTTTATGCTTTATGATAATGGCGTTTAATGTTTACTCCGGGTTTCCGTATGTGTGCCATAAGGAGCGGCCGTTAAGTGTTTGTAATATCAAAAATTAATTTATATTTATGTTTATTATGCTGCCTTACAACTAAGTGATGAAAATGTAAAAGTGAGACAGCGGGAGGTTGTTTGTATTTAGAGGTTACCTTTAAAGGAGGAATAATGGGGAAAAGTTGTTCAGAGTCGCTTTTTACGGCCACGTTAATTGTACAAAAATGCTGCCTTTCTTGGGTTGAACTTGACCGCGACATTTAACGTTTCCATAATATTTATTATTTCTATTCTATTTATTTCGATTGGATATTTTGGGTGAGTTTTGGAGAACTATATCTTTCAAAGGTCAGTAGACGCAACAAATAATACTAAATACGTCTATGTTCTCGCCGAAGAAATACGACCGACTCGCTTGGACATATAACTTTGTAATATTGTAAAACAGCGAGATAATGAATAAATGGGTTTTAAATTGCATATAAAACGCCAAGAATTTTTATAACATATAGCTAGCGTTTGAAAATATACTGCTCTTTCAACCATGGTGACATTAATGTATGTTTCTCTTCATCTAGATAATTTCGTTTAGGTTCTTGAGCGTTGTAATTTATATTTGTCCCCCGCTTTTGTATCTAAGGAGTGAATAATAGATTTGGCCCTTCTCAAGTTACCGAAAAGGTTTGTTTTTTGGGCAATGAAAGAGATGCAAATGCTCCTTCGGAACTCTGATGATAATGCATTGAGTTATAAATTATATTTCGGAAACCGGGAGTTGTTGAAAGGTGAATGTAAAAGGTAGAATTTATGGTCCTCAACCAACTTCCAGCTTTTATATACTGTGAGAATTTTCACCATGCTTCTCACATGGTAAATATAATAATCACCTTCCTTTTACAGTGTTTAAGTTGTACATTTAGCGATACTCTTCTTTAATCAATAAAATTACCAAACCGCAAATAATCCTTGTTTTCGGCCCTTTAAGATCACACCGCATTACCACAATTCTCACTTAAACCAAATCAGGTGCAGTGGACCATGTGAACAAAAACACGGAGAAAAATAAATAAACAAGCTTTAGTTTGCCGCTCTTCTAGACGTTAATTTCTTCACTTGAGTGCAGACGGAAGATAATCTGCGGCATAGTAAACAATGGAAATTAGACCACGTACGCAACCAATAATCAGCCGGTTTATACTTTTTTTTTATCAAAGTGACGCGCTAGTTTATCCGTCATGCATATTTATTGGTTCAGGTTCGGTGTCTAGTTACGTGCTGATTAAAATGCAATAGATTATATGAAACTCCCAGTAAATCTTGGTTATTTTGCAGAAGGGAGTAGGTATAAATTTTGAGATGTTAGCACGGGCTGGGAGATTTATGGTCTAACGTTTTGCATAAAAATGCCATTGTAACTGAAAAATAAAAATACAAGCAGCGATAACAAGACGTAGATCGCGTCAGGTGTTTAGTAGAAAACAGCCTTCTACTTGCAGCATTTACAGTCCTTGACAGACAAACTTGTTGTATAGCAGGTAACTTATTATGTATATGTAACATATCCGTCAGAGAGCGCACATTTTTTTAGCATTATTAGGAAAATTCAAGAAACAACCGTTGTATTGTCACGAAACATTGAAGGTAAGAATTAAACTTAATAAATAAAAATTGCCAAACTACTTCTATTCTACATAGTGTGTGAGTCATTGCGATTGTATATTATGGCCCAGAACTAATTTTACTGCTAGTAATCGTAATAGTTTCCCTATCAATTCCAGTTAGATACTGTTAGAAATTAAAATAATATAAATATTCTAAAATAGTAAAATTCTTCATTAGTCAGTTACATTTAAAAACCTTGAGATCCAAAATTATATACAAGGTGCTCCCTTTCTTCATAGAGTACTTTAGCTCTTACGAGACGTAGCGATCTTCTCTCCTATGCTTGTTGCGAGTTTAGAGTGCCGCAGACCTACAGCTTAGCGTGGGCTCCGAACCATGGTAAGTGTAAACACTTCTATTGCAGAGAAGATTTACTAGGCAGAATACCTCGCTGGTTTGCCATTGCCTTGCGGGGGGAAACAGCCGTTAAAAATCCGATGTTCCGGTCCTGGGAATTGAATCTAGGACCTTTAGCGTAGAAGTCAAACGCGCTAATGTCTAGCCCACAGCCGCCTCGCGCTCCCATTAAGAATTAGAAATAATACGAATTGCAAATAGCGTTCACCAAACATCGTATACGTAATTGGGTACCATAAAACGATGTCATTTTGAAAATTCGAGCCAGCTACATACGCTATAGCTGATAATATTTATTAATTTTGACATAAACAGTCCAATAGCCCGAAAAAGGGTTTACGCCCTTATAACGTATAGCGTTTTAATCCCCGATAAACATGTAATTAAAATATGCTAAAACAAGCAACATGTTCCATAAAAAAAATAGAAGTTTGAGGTGTCACTTTCTTCTGAAACACCCTTTATATTAAAAATTATTTTAAAGTGTGCTGTACATGATTTTACACATCCCCATTTAAGAATATTCCTCATATTTTCAAGAATAAAACACAATCATTTGCTACCATTTGTCAAATCGCAGACAATAACTATAAATTAAATTAAATAAACGAGGCATGTTTAATTTAAACCTCATCTGAAGTCATTTCTAAAAATTATATTAATAGTAGTTGACCGTGACTCTCGTTAATATAGCCATGTCACCGTTTTGCAGTAATATTATTGTGACAGTTACAATTACGATGTCGGAAAGCCCCGTTATTGTAGTGAAATCGAAGAAAACGTTAATGCCGATATTTAGTAAGACAGACGCAGTCATATTATTCAAAATTTATAAATTAGTACCAGATGGATTCCGCGTTTGTTGATCTAAGAACACTAGTTGAGTCGTTTGCAATTCGCTTCTTCTTCACTGCAGAGATGTAAGGGTGAATTATACTAAAAAGCTGGTAACGTGATGCTAATATCGTTTTAGGGATTTTCAAATAGTGCTTTTTGTAGTTTACTTATCGAACGTCGTGCAATTAACGCAAACCATTATTCGACAAGTTTGCATAATAAAGTTCAGCCACTGACCAGGAACTAACAGAAGGGAACAAAATTCTGTTACACTAGTTGAATCGTTTGCAAATCGCTTCTTCTTCTCTGTAACGATTTGAGAGAGAATGAGATGAAGTTTTGCGTTCAACTGTGACAACTGTCGGAACCTGGGTACATTATATTACCCCACATGCAAGCATGCAAAGATGTCACGCCACATGTCCAACGTCAGAGCTGGTAACGTGATGGCAATAGTGTTTTGGGGATTTTCAAGAGGTGCTCTTTGTTGGTTTCCTTAGAGAACGTCGTACAATTAATGCAAACCATTTTTCGACAAGTTTGCACAATAACGTTCAGCCGGCAATCAGGAACTAACAGAAGGGAAGACAGAATTCTGTTAATTTAGTTGAATCGTTTGCAAATCGCTTCTTCTTCACTGCAGCGATTTGAAAGGGAAGGAGATGAATTTTAGCATTCAATTGTGACAACTGTGGAAACCTGAGTACATTATATTACTCCACATGTAAGGATGCAATGATGTCACGCCGCGTGTCCAACGTCAGAGCTGGTAATGTGATGGTTTCCTTATAATAGGTCGTACAATTAACGCAAACTATTATTCGACAAGTTTTCTCATTAAAGTTCAGCCTCCGATCCGGAACTAACGGAAGGCAAGACAGAATTCTGTTTTTTTTTTTGGAGAGAATGTTCGCCATTGGAACTATAAAAAAACCCCATTGTTCCCTCGAATTATTATTTGTTAGGTCCACTAACAGAATTTTTAGCCGAAAAAAGAATTCAGTAAAATGAAGAAGTTATCGAAACTGTTCAAGAGTGGATACAGATGCAATTCAGGGACATCTTGCAAGAAGGTATTAGAAAGCTTACAGGGCAGTGGTACAAGTTCATTACTAGGCTGGGCGAGTACATCGAAAATGAAGTTCCACGGTTGTAACATTCTAATACCCTTTCGTATAAATAAATTCTTGTTTAAATTTGAACACCACTCGCATGTATTTAGTCATACATTCATATACAGGGTGTCCCACGACATGAGGTCACTACTTCGTATACGTAATCTTTAGATCAAATATAGTTAAAAATTCTAATAAAGTTGGGCCCCACTATAAACCGTTTTCAAAATACCGAGTATTAAATTATTATATATTAAATAATTGCAATTTCAGAAACGGCAACATTTATTTTTATTTTAGTTTAAGATCTTCAACAGTCTCTGATGGTGTTCGTTATACCATATCTTTTATATGGCCCCACAAATAATAATTTAAACAAGTTAAGCCCAGAGAACTTATGGGGCGGGGGTGCTGTTCTCCTCTACCAATTACACGTCCTTCAAACCGTTGATTCAAAAATTGTGTACAAAGTGCGCAGAGGCACCATCGTGCTGGTACCACATACTACGTTTGATCGCCAGAGGGAGATCATCTAAAAATCCTCCCAAATGATCTTCTAGAATATTTAAATATCTGTCGGCGGTTAAATGGTTCTCAAAAACGAATGGACCAATGAGCATGTAGCAATAATTCCACCAGATATTCACTGAAAACCAAGAGTGGCTGTTCATTAATCGATTCATTGTAA
Organism: Limonius californicus; assembly: GCA_014611495.1. Lineage (NCBI taxonomy): Eukaryota > Metazoa > Arthropoda > Insecta > Coleoptera > Elateridae > Limonius > Limonius californicus. The sequence goes on along the minus strand of JABXWE010002500.1, from coordinate 46,672 downwards.
CTGTTGCTTCATCCGTGAGTAAAATTATATTACGTAGGTTTTGATTTTGAATGATCCAGCGGAAAAATTCCATACGACTTGCAAAATCTGTAGGTAAGAGGCCTTGGACAAGCTCGATATGAAATGCATATAAACCATGACGTTTGGCATTTGAACATTTCGGCATTTAACCCATTGTAGAGATGCTGTGGTTATTATCAATTTATCGCAGTAAGTTGTCTTCATTGTCTAGTACTTGCTGTATTGGACGTTCAGTCGACGGTTTCGGGAAAGTTCCGTGTTCACATAGGTGTTTGTGCACTCCTTGGAAAACTCGAAGGTCTGGTAGTCGCCTATTTGGAAATCTCAGCCCATATTCTCGAGCAGCTGCTACTGAGTTCTCATCACAAAAATCGTACATGTAATGGGAATCGGCGTACTTTTGCGTTGTAAAAGTAAACATTATCAATACCGTTAATAAGCCCAAGCAGAGAAATCAATTTTAAGGTGCTGTACTGTTTGACAAATAAATAATATCATTTCCATAATAACGTAGACAGCTTGTATCAAATATTACTTAATATCAGTTATTGTCTCGGCTACTTCAGTATTTAACTAAAACAAGGCATAACTTCTTCAATAGTGGATTTAGAGAAAATGACCATCCCTTTCACCTCTCCTACACGTAGGTGAAATGAGTGACCTCACGTCATGGGACATCCTGTATTAGTTAGTCTTTAATATACCGATCGTACCTTTAAAGCTAATGCTGACGCTAAACACAAAATCAAAGCTTTATACTGGCAATGTCACGTTTAAACTCAAATCGTGGATATCGGAATCGAGAAGCCGCTTGCAAATTTAACGTGTCTATTGCAAACTTCTAAATATTCACGTCAAGATTTCGACGTTTCGAATCACAGCAGAGTATGTAGGCTTTTAGTTAATTCAATAGACAACAACAAGATCTGTAATTCCAGACTCACAGTTTTGCCTTTGAAAGATACGACTTCAATACGTAAAGGTTAAAAATGAGATTTTGTGTTTCAAGTAGTGATAACAATCACAATTATCAAGCCAAAATATTGAATTTATAAATAAGATTTTCGCTTTTAAGATTGATCTTAAATATCAAAATCGACATCTCCCTATTTGGGTATCGACTATCGAATTCAGAAATAAGACTCCGGGTTTTCAAGTTTTAATCATCTCTTCCTCTTGGTTTTAAAAATCGCATCCAAATTTGTCAGAATGAGGATAATAACGTCGAGATCGCCACCTTAAGGACGAGATCTTGGCAGGTGATTTACTTCTCGAGGTTAATATGTCAATTTTTAGTTTGAAATCGGAATTCCAAAGTTTAAAGGCTAATTTTTAGTGTTTCCTTCTGTTGATTTCTACAGATTATAGTCGAAAACCGTTTGTGTGGAGCGAATTTCTACAGTTTTGAATCAAATTGTGAATTATATTTCGAAACCCTTAAGTTTACAGTGGCAGTCCTATCTTGGAAGATGTGACTCAGGTCTCCATATTATGAAAATGGTATTCAAAATTTTAAAATGAGGATCTGGAGGAAAGACTGAGTCTAGAATATAAAGATGTGATTTTAGCTTTCGGCATTTAATGTTAAGATTTCAAGTCTAGAAGACTACATCTCGAGTACAACGTCAACTTCTTCGGTTTCTGAAATCGGCATTTTTAATTTTGCAGCAGTGCTCTCTACGTTATAGAATTATGAAATGCCAAAATATCGATTCTTATTGGTTGAATTCCCAATTAAATTAAAGTTTAGAGAATTGCTCATCCAGCTTGAAGAGTAATTGCGAACTCTTAAACTTAATTTTGAATTCTTTGAAAAGAAATTTTTGGAATTAGAGATTGCAATGCAAGTCTTTGAAGACGAGAACTCGAGTAAAAGTCTAAATGTATATTATATAGCAGATATTTTAAATTGATACGGTAAGGTTTGGAGTTCAATATTTGAAATTGCTTTCTCAAGGTATGTATTACGTTTTTTAAAATTTAGGAAGATTTTGCAACTTACATTTCAATTCTGACAGTGCATTTTTCGCTTTCCACCTGTAGACTGTTAAGTTTAATTTAGAGCACAGATACTAAGAATAGAGATACCTAATATAAAATCACTATGCGAATAGCATCAAGAAATGAGACAAAAACTGACAATTCTATACTTTTTAAGATTATTGAATTCATAAAAATTCCTACACAAATCGAGTACAAGCTAAAAAGAGAAAACTTAATTGAAATACCTTGCTGTTGCAAATCCGAGTCATTTTTAAATAAAGTACATTTCCCTAATTAATAATCTTTCAGCTACAGGCTTGAAGATATTTTATACAGAAATATGTCATGAACTAATGATGGTTTAACGCATATTTTGATTTTGTTGTGCTGTGCTAAATAGCTTAAATATTTCTCGTGGAAACATTTCGCTACTTCAAAGTTTAAAGTATCATTAACACTTTCGGAAGTCGTTTACGGTGAGATGCTTTGCATAATCTGCTAATCAATTTTCGCAAGCATGTCAATTAAGTATGAATAAGAAACGGAATTAGAAGAATTTATCCGAGAAACGAAGTATTTGCATTTACAAGGCTGAGAAATAACGAAAGCTCTGTGGACTACCGAAAATACAGGAGCAGAAGTCACCGACGGCACTCTCGGAATGCACTCTACCGGTGATGAATCTTCGTGTCCGCCAGCCAGAGATACATTTCAATCAGCCTTCATTATAGGGAATGATACTCAATAAGCCACCGGTTTGTTGTGGGAAACTGTGCTTTAAGGTACCGCAATCATTCTTTCATCTACCGACACACAGTTTGTTTCGTGTTACGTAATTTATATATTGTTGGACTTGTATACTGCAATTACTACTTCCTTTTGAGTTTCCCTCTTGATAGAGTGACCAATTACCAAAATCTAAGTAAATACGACAAACCGCCTGACTGTTTCCACGGCCTTGGAACGTAACAAAAGCGGAAGTATTTTATTACACAATCATTAATTTACTAGCCTAAGAATAATTAAAATGGAACTGATAGACATCTAAGTTTGTAAAACGATAAAACTGAAATTTATATTTCATTTATTGTCTTTTTGAACGAACCAGGGGTTTTAATTTATGGCACATTTGTGTCTTTTTTACAGCTCAGACTAAAAATTTTAATTATTAGTGGTAATGGAGTAGCATTTCGAGGAAATTATAGTAGAATAGAACTATTTTGGCGAATTTTTGCCTAGATCTCCAGATCTCAGGTGTTGCATTGTATATGTGTATACAATTATCTAAATTTTGAAAAATTGTGTACTTAATTCTATAAAAAAGCTTTAATTCCATTAATTATTTTTATCAGTCTTACTAAAGAGAACCATATAGAATAAATCGTTTCAGAATAGTACCTACATTTGTTTTAGAGGAAGAACTACGAGTATTTAGATCAGATTTAAATTAATGTTTCATCGTTAGATCCCGAGATTCCCTATAATGGTATTTATTCATTTAAAGATTAATTTACACTCACGGGTTAATGATTTTAAAGAGTAAATTCTGACTTTCCCTTATGTATTTAGCATTTCCCAAACTTTTGGTTGTAGACAATAATTGAATATATCTCAGCAAATGGTAACTGAGATCAGCAGGAAAGAGCAGTATGTGGTATCTGAATATTTAGGTTTGATTTTTAGGAGAACACAACATCTGGTAGTAAGATAAGAATTTGTGATGTGCGTGAAAGTAAATTAAGGCAAATTCCTTCTTTTTCTTTCACGATTCCTTTTGCGATCCCTTTCAGGCCTCGGATTGGGCATCCAGGTCCTATTTTACTCAGTTCTTCCATATTTGTTAATTGTTTGCTGCCTTACTTCGTTGAAATTCATACTTTATATCCTTTGCTTAAATTTTTATCTCTGCTGTTATTTTCCCCTTTAATCTTCCTAAGTCATCTATCTGGTCCATTAATCGTTTTTTTGATCTACCTCTTCTGCCTCTGACCGGTTTTCCCATTTCCATTATTCTTTCTGATATCCCATCTCTTCTCATTTTCGCTATATGCCCGAACCAGTTTAACCGTTTTTCTTTTATATTTTCTTATATTGGTGGTTGTTGTGCAGCTTTCCTAATGTACTCATTTCTGACATCTTCCCATTTAGTTATCCGTATGATCTTCCTCAGGTATTTCATTTTCCTCGCGTTAATATTACTTTCGTGTTTTTCTGCCAGGTCCAGTTCTCTGCTGCATATGTAATTATGGGCAGAGTTATTGTATTCTGGAATTTTAGTTTGACTTCTGTTTCTATTTTTTTGTTGCCTAATATTGTATTGTTTAGCACGTAGTATAGTCTCGTTAAGTTGTTTACTCTGTGTGCTAATTCTGCATCGATTTTTCCGTCATTTGTTAGGACTGTCCCTAGATATTCGAAGGTTGTTACCCTTTCTTATGCTGTGGTTTTGCATGTAATCTCTCTGTTCTTGTTTTCTAACTTTTCGTTGATTATCATCACTTTTATTTTGTTTGAGTTCATTTCCATCCTCATATTTTCTATTTCTTTAGTCCAGTTGTCTAAGTACATCCTACATTTTTCCTCTAGCGTTGGCTATTAATACCATGTCGTCTGCTTACATCAGGTTGCTTATTGATATGGGAGTTATTACATCCTACTGGCATTTAGTTCTGCTTTAGCCTTGATTCGTTTTAGTATTTTGTCCAGTATTATCACGAATAACAGCGGGCTTGACTGTCCCCTTGTTCTATTCCTCCTTTCATTTCGAATTCTTCTGAAATATTTTCGTTCGCTTGTCGTCATGGTCTGAAAACCGATTGCTCCTCCTCTGGCTTGAGTTATACGTAAGCTCTTAATTTTTTCTCCAAGATTCTACTATATAATTTAAGGGTAGTTTGGACTAGGCAGATAGATTTACAGTTCTCGCTTTTTGATGTTTCTTCTTTTTTATGTATTGTGATCATTAGGTTGGCTTCCCAGTCTTTAGGGATTTTTTCTAGTTTCAAATCTTCTCTAAATATTTCCCATGGCCATTCCTTTCCGTGTTCTCCTAGCCCTTTAATCATCTCTGGGGTTATCTCATTTTCTCCGCTTCCTTTCCCGGTTTTTAGGTGTTGAATTGCTTGCCTAAGTTCTAATTTCCCTATTTCTTGGATTTCTGGTGTGTCTTCTTTCTCTTCCCTTTCTTCCCTTATAGGGCTTCGAAGTTTTTCCGTGTAAAACTCCTTCCAGGTTTCTAAACTTTCCTTAGTTTCCACTTTGATTTCATTATGTTTGTTGCTTATTGCTTTTATTTCGTTACAGTTTCATCCTTCAACTCTTTTTTGTTTCTAATTTGTAATTGTTGTTTACTTCATCACCAAAGTCTCCCCAGCTTTTCTTTTTCGCTTCTTTAATTGCTCTCTTGAGTATGTTTCTTTTTTCCCTATCTTCAGTGGCTTTTGATTGGATGTACTTCTTCCAAGCCTGTTTCTTTTCCTTTACTAATCCTTTTAGTGTTCCGTTCCACCATTTTGTCCTTTTTAGATGTTTGCTGAATTTTCTTCTTCCGCATATTTCTTCTGCTGCTTTTAGAAGTGTGTCCCTGAATGTTGGCCATTTTATCTCTAGGTTCTATTCTTGTCCCTCATTTTTTTGACTGCTACGTAGGATCTTTGTCCTCTCCTAACACTTCATCTGGTTTTCTGGTATTTTTAGTTTATATAATGCTATCCTACTGTAGGTTATTTCGTATGTTTTGCGTATTCCAGCTCGAAGCTGTGCCACAACCAGTCTGTGATTTGTGCCTATTTCTGCCTCTTTCCTTGTTACTATATTTAGTATTATCTCATTAAGGCTTGGTGTGTGTACTATGTAATCTATTAGGCTCTTTGCATTCTGTTCTTCTGCTACAAAAGTGTTCATTTTTGTACCGTTCCTACTTAACACTTGCTCTCCCTGGTTTCCCATACATTCCATTCCTCTGTATTGGTCCTTTCCTACTTTTGCATTCCAGTTTCCCATTATGATGGATGTCTCTGTTTCCTCTCTTGCTTCGTCCAACACATCTTGGAGTATCCTGTAAAATTCTATTATTTCTTCCTCTGGTGTACTGGTCCGTATATTTGCATTATGTTGATTATTTGTCCTACTTTCATTGTTATTCACAAAATTCGTCAATTGATCGTTCTGTATTTTAATACTTCTTTGTTCATACCTTCTGTCATAATTATTCCTACTCCTTCGTTTACCCTTCTTTCTATCTTTACTCCCGAGTAGTACATTACATGTTTATTTGTGATGCTTGGGGTCCCATTTCCGTTTTTCTTCGTTTCGCTTATACCTAATATCTGAATTTTACTTTTATCCATCTCCTCCACTATCGCCATGTCTTTACCCGATATGGTGTTTATATTCCAAGTCCCTTCCTATGTTATTGTCGTTTTCCTGTTATGCCCATTTTCCTGTTTCTTCCTTCGTTTTAGTCCTCCTTGTCCTTTTCTTCTGCCTTTCGTCGTTATTGGATCCGTCCGACATTTGTTTTCTGCTAGTTTTTGTATTATGTTGGTGCTGTGTAGTCTTCGTGATGTTCCTGACGGTTTTATTCATTTCTTCCTCCACTATCCCTGTAATTCCTTTTCTGTATGGTGCAAATTCCATTTATTTTATATTGTAAATTGTATTAAGAAACGAGAACAAGCTAGTAATCCACTGTCAAGCCTTGCCCTATTCAAATGCAATACAAGGCAATTCGGCAAACCGTTTCTATTGAAAATTTTAAGAAATATCTAAAGTGTGTTTATATTTATATTTTGTTCTGAGTTTTTGGCGCAATAAATAAACGTATGTAACCCACTATTTGCACAGCTTTTTGGCTCTTGTATGAACTTTCGTCTGAAGCTTTAGATTATCTACCCACAATAATTAATGTCTCCTACTTTACAACATGTTCAATCAGCCATCTTTCAGTTTAGAACAATTCTTGGTAAACAGGACGTGGCTTTCTAAATTTCAATGTGTTCAAAATAAGAATTACATTAATGTTATTGCCTAGTGTAATAAAAAGATTAAACGTAAGACAACAATCGTAATGTTGTACGTAATGTAAATTAAATAATGAAAATTTTAGTTTAATGTGTTATTGTTGAACTGATTGGTTTAACATATTGTCGCTAATTTTTTTATTTGAGTAACGTTGTTCATATGTACTTGGAACTGTATCTAAACTCACAGTTAAAGAATTGCCACTGCTACGGGCATACCCTAACTTGTGGCCTCCACCCAGTTGCTCGTCGCTGTTTGCTCGTCACCGTTTGCTCGCCACCGTTTGCTCACGGGTCTCTATATTCAACTACTATTTGTTCGCCACGACAATGGCACAAGGGATAGAGGGACAGGCCAGCAACCCACCCTCCATAAAACTGCATTAAAGCTCACAGAAATTCAAAGGATATGGCCGGACGGAATAACAAGAACACAACTTGGGTATCATCCTCAATGGAATCGCCACTCAATCCTTGATAATAAAACAGGACAAAACCCTACAAATAAAGAAGAACAGGAAGAAGAAGAAGAAGAAAAAGAAGAAAAAGATATGTAGGCATTTAGTATATGCTGTTGGTAATTCTCAAAATCTTACATTTCTCTAAGGAATATTAATATTCAAAGCAGGATTGCATGTACTGGTTATTCTATTAAAATTAGCTAAAAGAACATCTGATTTTATTCTGTACATATTTTTTAAATTATTTTTAAATAATAATTTGTCAAATCATCAATAAAATTGTGTGATTTATATAAAAAACATCATGTTAAGTTTCCAAAAATCCACTTTCATACGAATATACAAATATTTCGTTAAAATATCAAAATTTATAATAGAGAAGTATATATTCTCCCTATAAAAATGCTATCTAAAAATAAAAGTAGAGGTTTTAAATATGAAGCAAAATATATACTAAATTATTTTACAAACGAAGGTGTCTAACAAAATATAAACCAGTTCTTCTGTATTAATGCGGTTATACTTAGGCTGTCGAGGAATCGCATGGCAAGCAACTGTCTTGGCGAGCATATTTCGTACCGAACAATCGAGCAATGGTTGGCGAACAAACGGCGGCGAGCAAAACATAGCGAGCAAATGACGTACAACCCTAGCTTGTAAAGTATTTGCTTGATATGTTATTTTTATGAGGTTCTTTCAATCGCCCTTTTATTCTGTCTCATCTTGCTGTTCTGTCTGTAGCTCTCTGTACCTTCGTCTTATGTTTTAAATCTAATTTATATACACTCATACAGGTATAATAACTGCTGATTGTTGTTTTATTTGTCAAATTTTTAGGGCACCAAACAACTAATAGTCTATCGAACGTTTCTGCTATATCTCCTACCTCATGCATAGTAGCACACAAATCTTTAAACAAATATACTTGTTACATGCTTGCATTGTTAATACTAACGTAATTTATAGATATTCCATTAATTTGGTTTTGGTAGATATGTGTATTTCTATATTCTTCTTCCAGAATGGCGTTTGAGTAGGTTTAAATTATGTTTGAGTTCCTTCCTTATCGCAACCAGTATATCGCGATATCATTTCCTTTGATTTGATTCAATGCTGCTAAAGTTATGAATCATTCCTCATTTTTATTACTTTCTCCGTATTTCTCCGACATTACTTTCCTCCTAATGTAATTATTGACTTGCTCAACGATTAAAATCACTTATTACAGTTACTTCACGAGATGTAGGGTCTATTACTAGCCCCATTTTTCATAAAATACATTTCTGGCTTCTGCTTTCCCCTTAATTAACAGCATACCATTAAGTGCAAATTTTATCCCTTGACTCTTCTTATAATAACATTTAGAAATGTATCCATGGTGCAACACAGATTTTTAAGATATCCTAAAATTTCCAGGTAATAAATTGGCCTCGCTTGTTTCTGCTCTCCTTGTTTTGAAATACTAATACAAATAATAAGCAAAATTTTTATTTTCGCGTTTTCGTAACTTTGCCTGCACGGCCTTCCTGCTAAGTTTTATTATTCATCAATTTATATCTATCCACCTATAATTCTCGAGCAATTTCTTGTCTCTGTTGTACTTGATTTTCTAATCTTAAATGTGTTAGTTTTACAAAAAACAAGGGTATAGTAAATACATTTGTATTTTCCTGCATTTTCACCAAGACCAAGTTTAAATTAAACTTCTACTATAACTTTATTGTAACGATGATTTATATTTATATCATAGTTAACAATTGTCGCCATTAGTTCATTTTCAGTCATGAATCTTAATGTAATCAAAATATTTTCTATTTTTTGGCTGTCAAGCTATTCTGGTTTAGTTTCAACTTGTTAATGTTTCGTTATTTAATCACCTACTTGTTTGCTTCAATTCTTCTATTAGCTTCTTGATCCGGACACACACTTTCTTTATTTTTCCTTAAGTTCCTTCGACCCTTTCTTGAAACCTTACCAAACCAAAAAGTGTAAAATATAAAGATGTGGAGAAAAATCTTTATTGTTTTCAAACTAACGCAAATAATTTCTGTTTTTACCTTGTGCTATTTTTAAGAATTTATGTGGAAGGTATACATTTTAAGAAGGCGTGATGTATTTTGTTACTAATTGAGTACACAGCATGAGCTAAATAAATCACAAGTAGTGATTCTCTGCCAGCTTTAGTAATTACGACGTGCATGCTGTTGTTCGTTACGATTACCACCCTAGGAGCACCTCAACATTTCAACGTTTAACATCGTCAAGCAATCTGCTACGTGGGTGGTTGCCGAACAGATTCAGGAGGCGATAAAGCCTCACAATATAGTTTAAATAAATTTTATTGTATATTTTTTTGTAAAAGCATTTTTCAGTGCTAATTTCTAATCGTTATGCCCATGCAAGCAATACTATTACAATCGCCATATCGATTTGTGTTTGTCCAATTCATTGAACTGTCGCCGTTCTGAACCGTATAAAGTTGTCAGTCTGACCCAGATTTTCTCATGAGAGCAATAATATTTGGCTTATCCGCCACAAGAATGACAAAGGGTGGAAGGCCATTGTAGCGAGGACGCCTGTCCATCATATGGGTATGAATCGGAACGAGAAACCCTTTGATGCTTAAGAAATCTATTGTACTATTTGTCAAATTGCAGGAGCCACGTCTGAGAAAATTTCATGCCAAAGTTCGATTACCTTTCGAGATTTTGGGCTTTAGATATGCCCCCTCTTAAGGTAAAGGGTTACATTATCCAAACAAAGTAAAGAATGCCAAAATTTTGAGAAGCAAGAACAAACTAGCTATTGATAGAATTTATTGTTTTGTAACACCATTGATTACTTTGCAAATAACATCTACTTAAAACAACTGCTACAGACACCGGAGATTACACAAATATTTATATTAAAAACCCAACAGTATGTAAATTGAAAGTACCGGTTTATAAAGCACTTTAAACGAGAGGAAACTTCAACCAACATCTGTTATTTACATGCAGTATAATACCATCAAATTGGTTAAAATTATAATAAATTTAAACATAAGAATATTATTTGGTTTAGCTGAAATTTGCATAATTATTTAATAGAAGAAAGGAATGCTAACGTGGTTATGTGAAACTACATAACAATTATATGAACTTACCAATTTCTTGAAGTAGCGAGATTTACGAAACATACTTTAATCAATCAATCACGTGAATTATGTCAAAATTATTAGAGAATTACATAATTAAATATATTATATTATTTTATTATATTGAAATGCCATCCGCCGGACCCTACCGACTGCGCCAATTTGCACTATTATTATATTTTTAATATACATATGTTTATAAATGTAATAAATATCTAATAAAATGAAATTTTAAGTCTATACAAATACAAACTTCTTTAAGAAATAGTTGAGAGAAAACCCAGAGTTGTCCAAATTGTTCATTTATAACATATTGTCGCTTATAATACCCGTGAATGTTATTCTAGATATGTTGTTTCAGAATAAGTTCTATTAGTCTTCAGAGCTGCTTAAGGTAAATCCAATAGACCAAAAATTGGCTTCAAATCAGGCACTAAATTTAGTTCATTTTGAATTTGTATTTAAATTATTTGACAAAAATGCTCTTACGCTAAGAACTTTTAGATAAACTTAAAATTTATTCAAAACAACTCCAACCCGTTCCCAAGTTGATTTGATTTCAGTCAGATTTTAATCTCTTATTTTCCTTTCTTGAAATTAGTGTGGAATGCAAAATTAAACAGATGCACACGTAATACGTATTGTTTAAGCGGCGGATGTAACATTCAATAAGAAGCAAAGGTCTTGAAAGGCACTATTCGACACAATTATACTGTCAGAAGAGCATTAAGTTTCGAAATTATAATACCTCGTATTTGCTTGAACTTGTATACCAACTGTATCCATTATACCATAAATAATGATCCGTAACAATCGAAATGTTTATCTAGATTCGTATCTACAACGCTCTGTCAGATTCAATCGTGACGATTCTCTTTCAATAATTCGTTTTAGAAACGAAAAGTCATAGCATATAAATGATATTCAATAAAGTGGTTTGTTTATGTTTAGAATGGACACAGTATGTTGGCAGTTCTTTGCCATCGGAAATTGCTAGAATTTCAATGCAAGAGAAGCGAATATTTTAAATTTAAAGTATTATTATAATTGGTATGTTTGATTAAAGTCTAAAAGTAGCAAGAAATGAAGAGAAGGCATGGTAAACATGGTGTTCGAATACAAGTTATAAGCTGTTTTAAGATGAATGTAAACCACCGGGAGGAAATAAAAGTAAGCGACTCCAAGTTTTATTATTTATGCATTCATTCAATATAAATTGCCTGATTTCAAGTAATTTCTCCTCTAATAACCAGCGCACGATCGGAATTACAGCAGGAGCCTTCTTCTCGTTATTATTATTATTAATTGCGAACCAAACTGGTTCTGTATGGGTCTGGGAACGATCGAAGAGAAATAAAGCTCCAAGGATACTGAAACTTTTCAAGTGTGCGACTTGAAAGCGTCAACTTTACAACCATAAAGGCTTACTTTTCTTGCTATTTCAGATGGTTTCTTGACGATCTGTTATTTATGTAAACAGTCTGCAGATTCTCTGACACGTGTAGCTGTCAGAATATATTTATGTGGTGTACACATGTCAATATCGGTCAAACTGCTGCTAGAATTCTTGTAATTACTTTCTTGCGGTTAAGTCAGTTTAGGCGACCGGAATCTCCAGTTTAGGACTGTGGGAAATGATTCTCATTTATTACTGTATTTACCATTTAAACAGTAGTGCCTTCTGACTATTTGTAAATTTAAAAAGAAAATCGAGTGTATTTCCATATACTTTTTCTATGTAGCCTTCTATGAACACAATATTTATAGGTTTCTGCATACCGGTTTAGAAAAGGATAAGGAAACTCTTTCTAATTTTGTTTATTAACCTCTATCTACACGTTTCAACACCTTAGATCTTTATATTAAACTTAAAATTCTATACGAGGCTAGTTTTAATGCTTCGGTACAGCTAAAGAATGGGAGTTTATGTCCAAACATCAGATTTTAAACACAATATTTTCACTAAGAAATTTCAGGCTAGATTCCAGATTTCAGCTTAAAATGTGGGTTCGCTTCTTTACTTCATAAGAAAGATATCGATTCTATACTTGATCTGCTGGCTTAGAAATTAAGATTACGACTATAATTGGATTCCATTACTTCGAACCCGAGATCTTGAGACAAATTTTAATTTTTAGCTTTCATATTTAGATTTCCAGGCTAGATTTAATGTTTACAGTTAAAGAATGGAGGCTTATGTACAAACTTCACATTTTAAACTTAACATTTCTATTACAAAATTTCAGTCTACATTCTACATTTCGGCTTAAAATGTGGGTTCCCTACTTCTCTACTTTATGAGAAAGATATCGATTCTTTACTCGAACTTAGAAATTAAGATTACAGCTACAATTGGCTTCCATATTTAGTTTTCGAGGATATATTTGATGCTTACAGTTAAAAAATGAGGTTAATGTCCAAGCTTCATATTTTATACTCAACATTTCCATTACAATATTTCAGTCTACATTCAAGATTTCGGTTTAAAATGTGCGTTCGCTTCTCTACTTCCTAAGGAAGACATCGATTTTATACTCGATCTGCTGGCTTAGAAATTAAGATTACGACTGCAATTTGATTCCATATTTAGTTTTCGAGGCTATATTTGATGCTTACAATTAAAAAATGCGGTTAATGTCCAAGCTTCATATTTTAAACTTAACATTTCCATTACAATATTTCAGTCTACATTCAAGATTTCGGTTTAAAATGTGCGTTCGCTTCTCTATTTCCTAAGGAAGATTTCGATTTTATACTCGATCTGCTGGCTTAGATATTAAGATTACGACTGCAATTCGATTCCATTACTTCGAACCCAAGTACTTGAGCCAACTTTATATTTAACTTTTATATTTAGTCTCCGAAGCTAGATTTGATGCTTACAGTCAAAAAATGAAGTTTATGTCCAAGCTTCAGATTTAAGCTTAACACTTCTATTGCAAAATATCAGACTAGATTCCAGATTTTGGCTTAAAATGTGAGTTCGCTTGTCTCCTTCATAAGAAATATTTCGATTCTATAATCGACGTGCTGGTTTAGATATTAAGATTTCGACTATAATTCGATTCCATTACTTCAAACTCGATTGCATGAAGCAAACTTTAATTTTTAACTTTCATATTTAGTTTTCGAGGCAAGATTTGATGCTTACAGTTAAAGAATGGGGGCTTATGTCCAAACTTCACATTTTAATCATAACATTTCCGTTACAAAATTTCAGTCTACATTCCAGATTTCAGCTTAGAATGTGGGTTCACTTGTGTACATTTCAACATTTCAGTTCTATACTTGATCTGCTGGCTTAGGAATTACGATTTCGACTATAATACGATTCGATTACTTCGAATTCGAGTGCTTGAACCAATCGTTAATTTTTAATTTTCATATTTAGTCTTCGAGGCTAAATTTGATGCGTACAATTAAAAAATGGGGTCTATGTCCAATTTTCATATTTAAACTTAACATTTTCATTACAACATTTCAGTCTACATTCCAGATTTCGGCTTAAAATGTGGGTTCGCTCCTCTACTTCATAAGAAAGATATCAATTCCATACTCGACCTGCTGGCTTAGAAACTAAGATTACGAACATAATTGGATTTCATTACTTCGAATCTAAATACTTGAGGCAAACTTTAATTTTTAACTTTCATATTTAGTCTTCGAGGATAAATTTGATGCTTACAGTTAAAAAATGAGGTTCATGTCCAAGCTTCATATTTAAAATTAACATTTCCATTACAAAATTTCAGTTTACATTCCAGATTTCGGCTTAAAATGTCTTTTCGCTTCTCTACGTCATAAGGAAGATTTCGATTTTATACTCGACCTGCTGGCTTAGAAATTAAGATTACCACCATAATTGGATTTCATTACTTCGAATCTGAATACTTGAGGCACACTTTAATTTTTAACTTTCATATTTAGTCTTCGAGGATAAATTTGATGCTTACAGTTAAAAAATGAGGTTCATGTCCAAGCTTCATATTTAAAATTAACATTTCCATTATAAAATTTCAGTTTACATTCCAGATTTCGGCTTAAAATGTCTTTTCGCTTCTCTACGTCATAAGGAAGATTTCGATTTTATACTCGACCTGCTGGCTTAGAAATTAAGATTACGACCAGAATTGGACTTCGAATCTGAATACTTGAGGCAAACTTTAATTTTTAACTTTCATATTTACTTTTCGAGTATAGATTTGTTGCTTACAGTTAAAGAATGGGGATTATGTCCAACTTCAGATTTTAAACACAGCATTTCCGTTACAAAATTTCAGTCTACATTCCAGATTTCGGTTTAAAATGTGGGTTCTCTATTCCTCTACTTCATAAGAAAGATTTCGATTCTATACTCGAACTGCTGGCTTAGAAATTAAGATTACGACTACAATTGGATTCCATATTTAGTTTTCGAAGCTTACAGTTATAAAATGGGGTTTATGTCCAAACTTCAGATTTAACTTTAACATTTCCCTTACAAAATTTCAGTCTACATGCCAGATTTTGGCTTATAAGAAATATTTCGATTCTATACTGGATATCCTGGCTTAGAAATCAAGATTTCGACTATAATTCGATTCCATTACTTCAAACTCGAGCACTTGAACTAAAGTTCATTTTTTAACTTTCATAATTAGATTTTGAGGCTAGATTTGATATTTACAGCTAAAGAATGGGAATTTAAGTCCAAACTTCAGGTTTTAAACATAACATTTCCGGTACAAAATTTCCGT
Source organism: Limonius californicus (assembly GCA_014611495.1). Taxonomy (NCBI): domain Eukaryota; kingdom Metazoa; phylum Arthropoda; class Insecta; order Coleoptera; family Elateridae; genus Limonius; species Limonius californicus. Next base: position 31,314 of record JABXWE010002500.1, on the reverse strand, counting down.
CTACGTTGTTACGGGCCAATCGAGCTTTTCCGACGCCTACAGCTTAGCTCAGAGGAGTAGGGGGAGTTCGTGAAAATCGCTTACGGGAGGAAATCTTTAGTTGTGTACAGGGTAAGTCAAAATTTGTGGGCGCCACCTTCCAAATGCAGCTGATTGTAGATCCTCGTGGAAAGCCGAGAAGCCAACAGCTTACGGGAATGGAACTCACATTTATTGTGCCTCCTCCTATATATATGAAGCTTGCAAAATTCATGCACATACACATACAAAGTACGCAGTAACAAAAGGGACAGTAAATTTTAAAACACATATAATGAAATTATTAAAATGGCGATACAGGAAATGACTACAAAAGAAAAGGACAATCAACTGTGTTTTTATAGTTTTACAACAGAAATTCGAACGTTGGGAAAACGAAGCTCGCCGCCTTTGGGCGCACGATATTTACTATATTCAAATAGCTGTGTGGCCAAAGGCGTCGGGGTTACAGGCATCTTACAGTATAAACAAAATTACTTTTTACAAATATTAGTGCAAATAAAAGCGATCTGCGACTGAAGGTCGCTTTTTGTTCCAACAAAACAAAGTTTAATTACGTCAAATTTTGCAAGTCGTGCGTAAGTTTCTTTTCACCACACACAAAAAGACTAGTCTGTTTTTACCTTAACTTCCGATGAATGGATTAGAACTAGATAGGCACAATGTAAGGGCGATTTCCAGATGCAGAAAAATACGTTGATTTCAACAGGCTGTCAATCGTTGAATGATAGGCAGGACTCTCCGAACGATGGTAGCAGCAAAGGGACAGGCGCTAGGCTTCGAAATTAATCCGCCGAAAGGCGATCGGCCAATTCACAAAGAATTGCCTTTTGTTTGGGTTTAAAATCCTAGCATACTTCTGTAACATTCGACAATTGTCGATGTGTTGTTTTCACCCCATGATAAAACAACGAAACGAAAATTACACCAGGTATACTCGTCGAAAACCCAAGCCGACACTTGCAGCATTCAATTTATTTACGGCACTTCCCTGAAGATGTAATTTGGGAAGACCGGAGACATTAAAGGTGGAAGGCTGTCTAACTTTCGCAACGTGAATCTGCACTTCCCCCCAAAAAAGATTGCACGATATTACGAAATGATTCCAGAACGTAAACTAACACATGTGACTTTTGAGAAAAGCCCAAAAACATTTCCTGAATGCTAGCACTGTTCAACAAAGATAGTCCTAGAAATCCCAACTGATCGGCCAAAATATCTTACACAGAAAAAACTTTGAGACTGGTTTGGTCATAAATTCATTTCTGAAAAGGAAAATACTAACAAATCTGCAGTCAACACAATTCAATCTTAGAAAGACGCAACAAATTAGCGAAATGGTAACCCAAAATAAAACTGCAATTAAAACAACGTTATGATTCCTATAGAGTGGCAATTAAACTAAGAAATTAATTCATAGAAAGCGGCAAATTTCAAAAGAACATAACAACATTCTAGATTGCGGTTTAAAATGTGGGTTCGCATTTTAAGCTATACGAGTTCAGTTCCTAGTACAAGATCTTGAACTTAAAATTAGGACTTACAAATAGACTCTTCGGCGTTACACAATATATCGTATCGAATTGTGAAATGTTAAGACCCACTCGATAATGCCGCTTCAAATTGAAGAAATTCGCATCAATCTACTATTGAAACATTCGATTTCCATTTCATAACCGAAACCTCTACTCTGCACTGGAGCTTAAACTTAAGGAGTAAAATCGCAAGGTTAAATGTAATACCTTAAATTTGATAACTAGCAGCAATTTTACACGTAATACTTCTTCAGGCGCAACATTAAATTTTGGTTTCAAAATAGACATTCTTGCAAGTGCATTTGATATTTAGATTCTACAACGCTTTATTTATAATATGGAACTCAAGAGTTCCAATCTACAATCTTGGTCTCAAACTTCAGCTCTCGACGTTTGAAATGAAATTCCAATTTCAAAATCGAGGTTTCAACTCAATTCTCACTTACCGACCTGACCTGTCCATTCTCAACTTTAAATTGTAACAAGAAGTTTCCACTTCTTCGCTGGATATCTTAGCTTCAAATGCAAAATTTTAAAATCAAATTCGAGATCACAACTTCAAATATGAATTTTCGGGTGGATACGCACTTTTTGAACTTGATCTTGATATATTAAAGTCGAATTGACGAACTTATGCAGAAAGTTTCTTCTTCAGAATTTAGATTATGTTTTTAGATTTAAGATTAGAGGCGGGGATGGCTCAGTGGTAGAGAGCCAAGGTTTGGATGTAACAGTCCGAACGCTTCCCGGTTCGAATCTCCCCAGGGTCGGAAATTTTTCTAATTCTCTGGGTGGTCGGTACTGGGTCCCGGTCTCCATTTGCCATTGGGGATCAAATTAATGGCACTCCTCGAATTACGGTTGCATTAGAGGAGTAACAAGGCCCTAAACAAAAACATTCACACACAACACGCCTCGACACTGCGCAAGCGGTACAAACGAGGATCATGATAAAGAAAGATTTAAGATTTAGAGAATACGTTCTAGCTATTGGATATAAACTCGAATTCGCTGGGCCTTCAATATTGCAGATTTCTGCACTAGACCGGAAGATCTTTTTTCAAATTCGAATTGTGTCACTTTATGTTGAGAACATCTTAAAATCAAACACAATTGAATTATCGGTTTCAAACTACAGTTTTCTACTTGGAATTCCAGTTTTTGACCTTAAGCTCGGTATCTTGGCGCCAAGCTGTTGATTCCAAAATCGAGTTGTGTATGTTTACGATTCCAAAATTGAGCAAATTTGAGTCTTTGCTTCAAACTCGACTTTTCGAGTTTAATCATGAATTTATAACTCTAAGCTCCTGACCTCAAATTAATTATAACCATCTTTACTTCGGACTGGATATCTTTGTTTTGAACTCTAATTAGCGATTGCGAAGTAGAGATGTAGACATCAAACTTGAAGTTTCGGCTTTACAGACAAGATTTCCATCGAATTAAGCTTTACGTTAAGCTGAAAAGTCTACCTTTATGTACTTCATGGCAGACAGAGTTGGAAGAGGGTTCCATATTAAATTTTTCAAGATTATTCGATATGAGTAGATTTAAAATAATCAGACTTTTGAAAATGGGGAGTTTACCGTTGTAAGGATATGTTAAAATTTTGGTAAGAAGGCGGTGAGATATAGAGAAGTTTTAAAAATTTGAAATTCATTAACTGGCGTTACTGAATTTAATAACGTGGGAAGATATATTAACAAGAAATAATGAACGTCTATAACTCCTGATAGGGATAGTCAAGTATCTACTGAGCATTTCCGTGTCTGCAGGTTTATAATAGATCATTGCATATTATTCAGGATAATTTATTGAAAACATGTTATGAATATTTTTTTAAATAATGGATGAAAAAAATACTATAAACACGTGATAATTATACCATCTAAGGTAACGTAATTGCTATGGAAAGTATGTTTCTCACAACATCGGTTTAAATTTTTGTGTTGCAATAATGGGCTACTTAATGTAATAGACATCCTGACAAATTTTATCTCAAGGCATTAAGTAAGTACTCTCTAAAGTGTCGACATTTAGTTTAAATTATATGTTGTATTGCCTTAAAAAAAGATATCAAACCTAAGTATACCTGTCCACAATCCAATTTGTTTCGAATATATCAAATCCTCTTGTTATTTCAAATGGCTGCCGAAATAATTGCTCCAAACACCTTATTCAGTACCTTCAAACTAATGCCTCGTAGAACTAGTTTGAGTTTTTAATATGCATAATAGCGAATGCGATTTTTGTGGGATCTCGAGTGAGATTAGATATTTAAAGTTATATCCCGAAGCTAATGCACATAATTTCCCAATACTTTAGCATAATTTACATCTAGACATCCATATATCATCTCTTATAGGACCACCGCTGTTCAAATTCGAAATTTTGTGCATTCGTACATCCTCTCATGGAGAGAACGTTTGAAATTTATGGAAGCCCGTGTTTAATTAAGCCTAAATATGCATTAGTTTTAACAAGTTTAAATCAGGAAATTAAAAAAAATTTAATACACGTGTCTCTTAAAGAAATTAAAATATACAGACACAAACTTGCTCTTGTATCCTAGATTCTTGTTATGGTTTAAAATATAGTTATTTTGACTTCTGGGTTCCAAATATGGAGGCCATAAATAGAAGTATACAAACCCAATTTTAATATATTTATTGCAAAATGTTTTATGGAGATATTCAGAATTTGTGTTATTTAGCAAAGTATGGGTTCCTAAATAATAACAATAAAATAAAATGGTCGAATGGGAACTTGGGCTGGCACAAGCGCGTCTAATTTCGGTATGATTTAAACCGACGTATATGGGAAGTTGAGGGTGGTAAATGATTAACTGAATTCTCGGTTGGTGGTTCCACGCTGGTTTTACTGACCACTACATTTTTGGTATCGGCACGATCAGTGCAAATGAGCCAGCTGGACGGGTGTGACTTACTTGACCATGGTGGCCCGTAGCCTGTGGAGATTATCGAGAATTTTCGATCCAATTTGAGATAAAATCCGAAAGCTAATAGCTCCGGTCCTCCGCGACTTTTTGCTAAATAAATAACGGGCAGAAAAACAGATCAACAAAAGATGCAAGTCGCCGGCTGGATAATTAGAGCTAGGCTTTCTGAGAATGCCCCTATCAGTTCTTCAGATAAGGTTTTATTCGAAATTGGCTTATTTATGGCAAGCAATGGAGCCAAAAAACGTTAACATAAAATTTTTAAATTACTTAATTAGAAACCGAAAAAATGTTTTACTTGCGTCTAGCAAGACCTAAATAAATACAGCATAATTTGGAGATCGAAGCCTCGTTAAGGATGCTTAATTTATTTGATTAAATCGTCCAAAACCTTAATTACGTTCTCAATTTAAATTTACACACTATAACCGACTATACGATATATGTTCTTCCCCACTGTTAAATTTTACTACTTCAAATTTGTTTCCTAATCCTCTAAAAATGCAAATGAAGATCTATTCGATTCTGATCCCTTCTTACATAAGGAATGAGGAAGACCGTTCTTCTTTTCGAACTAATGACTATTCGCCGTAATTAGAGGCTCTAAACATGTAGTACAACTGCTTCGTGTTTTATTTATTGAATCACTGAAAAAACAAGCACTATAATTCTAACTAACTTTCTTGAAAGCAACTTGATGGTAATTACGTTTCGTTTAAATCGATTGTTTTACTTTCAAGAATAAAACCAACTGGAAAGGTGTTAGGCATAAAAAATTATTTACAATAAGCAGATGTAATGCCTAACAAACTAGATCTAGATCACATCTTCTTGAAAATGATAGCTATAAAAATTAACCCAAATTTGACAAAATTACCACAGTTTAAGCGACTGTTTCCGGACCAATTCCGATTGTAAATGCGACATACGAGTAAACTTTTACAAAGCACGCGGAGGCTTTCAGTAGTAACACGACGTGAAACACATGTAACTAACGAAATTTAAAACAACTTAAAATTAATTAAAGGGTGCTAAAACGTTAATAGCTTCTTTTACTAATTGCTTTCTGTAATGGAGTTCTGAAAATCGATTTCAACACGCACAATATTCCTTTTAAGTGGATATTCACTGCCCATTCAACAAGATAAAAATGAATACGTAAAACACTTGCTTTTTAATAAAGTTCACTTACAAAACATTTTAATTGTTCTGAAAATTCGAACAGAAAACGTGAGGTGTCCTAGGCCTCACACAAGATAATTTTGTAATTTGTTTAATAGTTTCTACCTTTTAATTAATATTATCTTATAAATCAATACAATATTCAATAGATTATATTAGCTTTCGTGATACACCTAATTTTCAGAAGCAATAAAAATACAAGTAAATGTTTCTAGTTAGGGAAACAGAACACTGGATGTTGATTTCGAACTTGGCTTTGGTCTTTTATTCCAAACCTTTCAATAGTTGTTAATTTAGGAGCTCATTCATTGAAGTTGTATTTGATAAAATGCGTTTTTGCATATAGAAGGCCTCAAGTATGTCTAATTTAAATGTATTACCATAGAAGTCTAAATATGTTAATATGTAATTTCATGTCACTGCGTTATTGTGTTCTAATAAGTGTTTAGCATAGTTAGATTATTATGAGTGTTTTCATTTGTATGTGTTGGTACACCCAATGACATCAAAACTACAATACAAAAGCTCCCAAAGGGAAAATCTCTTGGGCATGACCTCATCACAAACTTAATCCTAACACGCTCACCAAGAAATCCTTAGCATACCTCTCGTCTACATTCAATGCTTACCTCCGACTGGGTTACTTTCCGCAAACATGGAAACATGCTGATATACTGGTATTCCCAAAGCCGGACAAAGACAAAAAGAAGATTGATAACTACAGACCGATAAGCTTTTTAACATTGCTCTCAAACCTCTTGGAGAAAATTATATACTATTGCCTAATGAATGACCTAACCCCACATATTGCCATCGTTCCAGTTCGGTTTTAGGAAAAAGTACTCAACTCTGCACCATCTCCAGCGTATCTCAGAGAAAATAGAAGAGGGATTCGCAAACAAAAAACAAAAAGAAGATTGATAACTACAGACCGATAAGCTTTTTAACATCGCTCTCAAAGCTCTTGGAAAAAATTATATACTATCGCCTAATGAATTACCTAACCCCACCTATTGCCATCGTTCCAGTTCGATTTTAGGAAAAAGTACTCAACTCTGCACCAACTCCAGCGTATCTCAGAGAAAATAGAAGAGGGATTCGCAAACAAAAGCTATACTGCGACGGTGTTCCTTGACGTAGCCCAGGCCTTTTACAAGGTCTGGCTCGAAGGATTAAAAAATAAAATAACTACACTTGATATATTTAACCATCCAAAGCAATAATCTTCTCCTTTATTGAAAATCGAACATTTGCAATACGTCTTAATTCGACAATACCTAAAACAAAAGCCACTAAAGGAGTTCCACAGGGAACCGTGCTAGGACCACTGCTGTTCAATATATTTACTTCAGACATTGCAACTATAAATGCAACCTTAGAGACTGTTGCGGATGATATGGCAATCCTAGTACTAAATACTGATCTCACCCAAGCCATACAGAAGTTGCAGACAGCAGTGAATCATATGTGCACATGGTTCGATAAATGTAATATCCAAATAAATCCAACGAAATGTCAAGGTAAAATCTTCCCCTTGAGGAATATTCGTAATCCACCCAGTATAGTAATAAACAATAATACCACCCACTGGAACCCTACAGACGCAGCAGTGAAATACCTGGGAGTGCTTCTCGACACTCGACTTGCTTGGAAACACCATGTCAACCTAAAACTAAGTCAAAGCTACGCGAGGCTAGCTCAACTGTATCCCGTCATAAATGCAAAATAGACACTAAAACCTAATCCTGAAGTATAAATCAATAATAAGACCTCTAGCTCTATATGCATCATCCATCTGGAGCAACACACCCAAATTCAATCTAGAAAATTACAAAGACTCCAAAACAATATACTCAGTAAATGTCTTCTGGTAAGTTCGCACCGTGCAACTACACTGTGACCTAGGATTACGAGCAGTTCAAAACTATATTAGTGCGAGTGCTAACAAATTCATCAGAAACATACGCTAGTGCGATGGTGCGGTACACTACCATAGACAAAATTTTCACCATAAGCTAAAACGTAAATTACCACAAGACTTGTATCTGTCCGAAGCCTATAGTGATTAACCAAGTAAAAAACATGCAGGGGGGCTATTAACCCTCATAAGCTATTAATTATATATAATGTTACTAATAATGCAAGGAATAACATTGTTATTGTTGTTGAACTGGCAAATAAATTATTTAAAAAAATGTGTTCTTTGTATCTGATATCAAAATTTCCAATTGTTTAACCTATGTATACATAATTACACTGTGAACAGTGTAATTTGTAAATACCTGATTTAAATAAATCGTTTGTTCTATCTTTTGCGATAAATAATGGGTTAAAAGTGTTTTTTGTTGTTTAAAAATTACTTTAAAGGTAATTGTTTTGATTAGAATTTAACAATTTTCTCTGCTATATCACCGAAGTATGGAATTTAAAATATATTTAACATTTTCAGAGTGGTCTGTTGAAAGAAGAAAATACTACAATTTCGACTACATTTTATATTAACGCCTCGCAGGTGTTTCTAAATCGTTATTAGAACTTGTATGAGTCGTTCTTCAAAAATGAGTTAATAAATTGGTAGATTTTTAAGGCAGTTGCAAAACTTCAACAACCGCAATTAGATTTAAAACACCTAACGGAGGTATTCAAAAATTTCATGAGTCTAAATTTTGAGATCTAGATCAATTCAGATTTACTTTAAAAGTTTCAAAGAATGTGTATGGAATATTGTGCTGAAATTTCACGAAATGATAAAACATGGATAGACAGATGCAAATTTAAGAAGACTGGAAGTTTTTTTTAATTCCTCTGTAAGTCTATTTATTCAAACATCGATAGGCAGTTGTCACAGTGTACGTTAACAGTCCTTAACTATTTAATGTTCTAATATAAACAAGGGCCTTTGCTATGTAAAGAACTATCACGCCAAAGGTTTGTGTAGTACGTTTTTTATGAACATTCTAAAAAATAATCATCTGCTGGAAAATTTTAATTGTAGGTCTGTTCATCAATGATCGTTGTATATAACTGATATACATCTGAAGCCCACATACGCCATGTTGATACTCCAATACCATCCATTATCATAGAAAGTTAACAAATTAGGTATGTTCTAGAATTTTCCAAAGAAAATTTAGTTAGAAATGATCTAAACTAGTTCCATATCAAATAGTCACCATACCATTATTTGTGTTATCAATAATTTACCTGTTATATAACAGAGGAATACCGATAGACGATAAGCCTCACCAAAAGGATTGAAAACATATATTCACGAAACAAAATCCAAGCTAAAATAAGAGGTAAACTGACAGATCCCATAGATGTTAACAACGGAGTTAGACAATGTGACTCCTTAAGCCCCATGCTGTTCAATATAATAATGGTTGAAGTAATTAATACAGTGAGAACTGGGAGAGGCTATAAAATGGGAAATGGCAAAATAAAAATACTCTGTTACGCTGATGATGCCGTTCTGATTACAGAGAAAGAAGAAGATCTGCAGAGACTTTTATATATGTATATATTTAACACAACAGCTAAGAAACTGAATATGGTCAGTTCTACAGAAAAAACCAAATGTATGACAACGCCGAAGGAACCCCGAAGGTGCAAATTGGAGATTGACGGGAAATAATACAGCAGGTTATGAAATTCAAATACCTTGGCTTAGAGATCACACTCTATGGCAATGTTGAAAACGGAGTACGTCAACAAGTAGTGAAAGCAAATAAGCAGGCTGCTTGAAAGACACCATCTGGCGGAATAAGTATATTAGGAAGGACGCTAAAGTAAAAATCTACTAAGCAACCGTCAGACCAATTATGACCTATACAGCTGAAACTAGACCAGAGATGTCCAAAACGAAAGGATTACTCGAGACACCGAAATGAAGATACTCCGAAGAGTTTCTGGCAAAACACTATTAGATAGAGAGAAAGAAGTGAGACAATTAGACAACAAGGCAATGTAGGAATCATTTACCATTGGGTGAATAAACGAAAACATGAATGGAATGAACATATCACAAGAATGACAGAAGATAGAATAGTAAAAATCGCAAGAGGTAATTCACAAATCGGAAGAAGAGGCGTTGGAAGGCCCAGAAAACGATGGAGTGATAGCCTACATGTATAAGACGCAACACTGAAGAAGGAACAGGCGGAAGCTTGTCATAGAAGAAAGAATAAGAAGAAGAAGAAGAAGAAGAATGATTTAGGATACCAACAAATACAATTTTCATATAATACCATCCTAAATGTCAGGTGAGTTAGTATGCAACTCAGAAATTGAGTGGTCTGTTAAATAAGAGGTATTCTTATTAATTCTGTGACGTTGCCACGTTTTCCAAGAAATATGGGAAAACTTGATTGCTTTACACATTTGTATTATTTTGAATTAAGTTCTACTGCAACGTTATTCTCTAGCAAACAAATTATGTTGTTCTATTACATCAATATAAATAGCCCAAAGTACGTGACAACTGGGCGCCGCCGTTTCGGCGCCACCGTTTTGGTATTGGACCGTATTGGTCCCAGCCGTTTTGACACCTGGATATTTGGTCGCCTAATTGCCAATATGGTACATTTTAATACGAGCGATTTTCAAAATTCTCGGTAGGGTAAAACTTATAAAATATGGTTTATTAAAATAAAACTACATTCGAAATTGAACATATTAACATTTTATTGCAACACAAATATATAAAAATACAGAAACTTTTAATGAATTTTCTAGAAATAGTTACTTCTAGGTAATTGCCCATCTGTTTCTTGTTTAAAATGTATTAAAATGTACTTTTTTTCCGATTAGTTATAGAGTTGTATTATTTTCCCGTTTTGTTGTCATAGAATTACATGGTTTTTCTTTATTATAGAAATTTTGTATAAAAGCATCACCTTAAATGATTATGTTGGGGTTGATTCCCAACCAGGGATTTGACCCCTACTATATACTACATAAGGTATGTGGTGGTAGCTCAGTTGCTAGACCGCTCGCTTTCTGAATAAAACGTCGATTCTGTTTTACGTGTTGAAACCCTAAGCATTACTACTATGCAGATTTATAAAAATCTTATCTGCAACCCACCATACACAATTTCCCAATCCGTCTTGCAACCATGGGATCTTAATGCTAAAAATGAACCTTCTCTGGAATTTCTGTTGTTCAGATTTGACGTTAAACTGTAGGTCCCACTTGTTTCTACCTTAGCGCCGAGAAGAAACACGTGGCAGAGAAGAGGCCGATGCTCAGCAGTAGGATGAAAATGCTGCTAATGATGAATGAACACTACATATATGGAAACAAACAAAGTCAAATTAAAAAAGAATTGTAATGATTATAAAATAAGAACGGGGCCAAAACGGCTGGCACCAAAATGGCAGCGTTAAAACGGCAACGCCAAAACGGCAGCATCAACACGGCAGCGCCAAAACAATGGCGCCCAAATGCCCTGCTCTATCTTTTAACTGGTTCGGCATACCTATGTACATAATTGCTATGATGATGCCTTTAAATAATTGTCTGAAATTTTAGCTGTATAGTAGTTGTTTTTAATTTCATTATAACGAAGAATGAAGTAGCAAAATATGGTTTCTGTACTAAAGATACTGAGAATCTATTTAAGGAATTCTGTTATGTTAAAACCGCCTAATTTTAAATAGAAGGTAAACGTTAAACTCACAGGGATTACAAGTATTAAGTATATCAATGAAAAAAACTGTTCCACCAGTAGTAATTTTAAATAGTTGAATATAATACAATTAATTACGTTAAATTCTCAAATGTTAAATGTTTAATGTTTGTAAAGTTCTACATTTTGCACAAAATTTCGACCGTTTTTCCTTAAAGTGTGCATTTAATTGTTTTGTGTAATTAGTACACTAAATTTGATTCTTCGAAGTCCCTTACGTAAGTACCACTTTGTTTCCTAGACAGTTCTAACCCTTTTCTGGCTTTTCCCGCCGCGGCGCAATCAATCATAAAGGCGGCCTATTCGGTGCGTCTAATATGTATTTTTAGATGGATATCGGCTTTATTCATCTAAGAAGGCTAATGTATCGGGGGTTCTTCTGCTCCGCCTATTCGGATGGACGTGTGGTATTAGAAAGACTTAGAACGGGTCAGTGAAACGCCAAAGAATTAAATTTCTACGAGTTATGCGTCGCTAGAAGATCGAAACCATTTTTGGTAATTGAAATTTCGTAAATAACAAAACGTAAGTCGCTTTACAATCGCATTGTTAAAAGCAATGACAATAAATCACCTTGCAGCCGTTGGTGCGCGAAATACAAACCCAGTGCCTTAGTGTGAACTAGAAGTGCTTAAGTTGAAGGTCATACCGAGCCCACTTGAGATGAAACGCACGTCATGTTCGCACTTCTTAAAATCATTTAAGAATTCGTCTCAATGCGGCTCCTGTACGTGAAGGAAATAATTGGAAAACGGATTTGCATTATTCAGGGTGCATTGAGTTTCAATTCATTTTTCATAACTATATGGGTCGCCATGCCCGTTTAAGATTCAATTTAAAATTTATGTCTTGTGCATGGTCAGTACACAAACATGCCTTGTACCGAGGTAAGTAACTAAAACCGCGAATTGTAACGCGAGCACGTACTACTCGTCGTTGAATTAACTTTTTGAGACTATATACTGTTACGTGGTTTTGTTTAATAAATTCAATGCAGTTTTTAGAAATCGCCTTCAGAACGTAGTTATTTTACTTTGTTCTAATTGATTGAGTTTATTTATTTAGTTTTATTTATTGTTTATTATTTTGCTTTATTTTATGTTAGAAAATGCAACGCACGTTTACTTGTTCAACTTATGACACATGCAATTACAGACGTGCAGAGGCGGATTAAGGAACATTAAGGCTCTAGTTTCAAACAGATATTGACAATCCTTAAAGTGTTATAAATGTGTATGACAAATACTCGGTATCAATAAATAATCAAATGGTAAACTCAATATTTGATCTCACTTAATGAATGCCTAAAAATTCTGTAAATATCAGTTAAGCGGCCTACAGCACAAATTAAATACATAAGTAAGTAACCATAATTGAAATAAAACCATAAATTATAACTGACTCAAAATTAGTCAACAGATTAATTGGGTAAATACAGAAACTACAAAAATGCTGAAGTACATTAACAAAAATAATACAAAAAAAAGCAGCAATATTAAATTACATGATTTAGACAACAGGTCAAACTAATTCGATAAAACTAAGGGAAAATTCCCAGGCGAATGAAATATGACAAGGAAAGCAACCTAGCGGAAGTAACCCTTATCTGAAAATAAATGGATCTAAAAATCCGCAAAGCTAAATTCATAATTATTATAGTTTGAATACCAATTTTCGGAAGCTGGTGATACGACGCAAGGTCTGGCGTTACGATAGCTTAACCCAGGCGTTAAAATGTAAAGGGTAGCGCCGAACCAAAATCGTTATCGCTACTAATTAATCCGCATAATTATCCTATAATACAATGAATTTGACTCAACAACAAAGTTAGTTGCCAGTTGTCTAAATTGCAATAGTCACGCATCCGTGAAAATAGACACAGCCAGAACTGACAGCGGTCTGAAGTTAGTGCAAAAAAACTTTGTTTACAAATTGGTGCAGTATAAACCACAGCATAATCAGTGCAGTGAATAACAGATAAAACAAAATTAAACTGCGTGCACCTACTGATGGTAAGTGACCAGTCGCAAATGCATATGAAAGTTCGAAACGGTAGATAATACCAAAAAGTTAAAATTATAACACATATACACAATATTGGCTTCCCTCGTGGAGTTTGGTACCTGCCGAAATAGTTTTAATGGGCAACGGAGATCTGAATACGTTCGCCCGAGATACAGATCACAGAACAGTAGGACAAAAAATCAAACCTTGGTTGTTCGATGGGCTGATTGTCTCCAACTTCAGATGGCACGTAGAAGTCGACAGCTACATGTGAACGACATCGGCTGGTTGCTCGGAAAACGGCACCACGAGACTCCACACAGCATGCGGCGGGTAACGTATCAGTTTAATAGTATTAATTGGTATTATTTTGATTTGAAGTTACGTCCCTTTTGTGTGGATTTGTATAAATATGGAAAAGAAACGAAAGACGAAAGTAAGTGCAAAACATTTAAAGAGCAATGGGGATATCAATATTTCGTGATTGCGTCAAGGAATAAGGCGATGTCCATAATTTGCAATGAAACAATATCAGTCCTCAAAGAATACAATATAAAACTTCATTACGATACTAAACATTCTCAGAATTACTCCAAATTTACAGGACACCTACGGCTACAAAATATGAATCTTTGAAACGCGGATTAAAATCTCAGCAATTGTTGTTTAAGAAAGTAAATGCTGAACAAGAAGCAGCAACCCGTGCTAATTTCCGTTTGGTTCATACAATAGCGAAATATGGGAAACTATTTACTGACGGCGCATTAATTAAGAATTGTATGATTGCAGCAGCAGATGAAATGTGTCCAGAAGAAGCTAATTTATTTAAAAACATCAGTTTGTTAGCAAACACACTCAATTGTCTTTGGCCCTGGATGAGTCAACAGATGTTTCAAATACTGCTCAGGTGTTACTTTTTATTGGAGGGATAGATAAAGATTATGAAGTGTATGAAGAGCTTCTTGTCGTTCGTAGCATTCACGGCACGACCACTGGAGAAGATATTTTTAAAGGTGTTGAAAATGCTGTTCAGAAAAACAATCTTCAATGGAAAAACTTGAAGTGTATCACTGCCGATGGTGTTTTGTTCTTGTAGAAAATGACGGCGGTTCAAAACCACTAATCGTACATTATATCATTCATCAACAGTCTTTGTTGGGAAAATGCTTGAATATATCAGAAGTTTTAACGCCAGTCATGTCAGCTGTCAATTATATCCGATCACATGTGTACAATCATCGTCAATTCCGCGAGTTTATTGAATATATTGGAGAAAACGACTTACCATATTATACAGCAGTACGCTGGCTTAGTCGCGGAAAAGTTCTAACGCGATTTTTCGAGCTCCGAGCAATATTCGAAATTTTCTTGAATGAAAGGAATCGTTCTCTGGCTGAGTTACAGCACAATTAGTGGTTATGGAAGTTATCATTTTATGCAGATTTAAGTAAATACATGAATGGCCTTAATTTAAAATTACAAGGAGAAAACCAACTTCTGCCTAATTTATACACTCATATTAAGTCCTTTCGACAAAACATTATTTTGTTTCAAACTCAATTGAACAAAAAATGTTAATACATGCCACACATTCAGTCAGCAAACTAACTCCATTTCCGGTAAATTTCGCAATTGAGGCTTTGGGTGCATTAGAAACAAATTTTGAATGTCGTTTTTCAGATTTTGATGCAGTTGCATATATCGATACGATATCAAGATTTTTAAAATCCTTTTAACGCCGATATAGGAACTTTTGCCCCAGAACTTCAAATGGAAATTATTGATTTGCAGCGTAGCGATATTTTAAAGAAAAATATTTAAAGTCATCATTGCTGAAATTTTATAAGAGTCTTCCACTCACACAGTTATATCAGTTGCATTAAGTTTTTCGTGGCTTTTTTTCCGCTTTCAGCACTGCTTATCTGTGTGAGAAATCAAGCAAAAACGTTTTTCCAAAATTAAATATACAAAAAAATTTACTGATCCAAATTAACTGATGAGCATTTGAAGTCTCTGCTGTTAATTTCCTCTAGTAAACTTGATCCACAACTGTAAACAATTGTCAGAAGAAAGTTACAGCTACTTAAATCTCATTAATCATAATTATAATGTTTAATATCATTATTTGAATTACCGATGTATGTCACTTATTGTTTTTACGGTCAATCTCATATCATTAACTACAGTTAAAATGATAATTTTCATTATGTATGTTAGTTATTGTGTTTCTTAAATGAAAACATCTAATTATTATTGTGCATGATGTACTTACATTGTAAATTTTACAATGTAATCAAAATAAACTATGGCGGGCCGGATAGCGGGCATGCTGGGCCCGCGTCCGCGGGCCGGGTTGGTGGTACTCACGGGCCAGTGTTGGCCCGCGGGCCTTAGTTTGGAGACCCCTAGCATAGGGTTTTCAAAGGTGGGGCATGTTAGACCCTCGATTAGCACGAAATGTGCTGAGCCTGAATACATTGGGTAGGATGGAAATCATGGAGTTCTTTTTGACACATGTTAAAAAAAGAAATATGCGATTGTGACATAATGCAACGAGAATTTGAAGGACTCACGTGTGTAAGCGGCAGGCTTTTGTGAAAACTAGTGAGTTCTGAAAATTCAGAAGGACGATGAAACGCGAGTTTTCGGTTAATAAAGATGGTATATTTAATGGCAGAGCTGTCATGAAAATGGAAGATTTCTTAGTAGAAACGAAAATAAAGAAACTGTTTTATTATTTTACCAAAAATGTCTTTTGTTTCGATATAACGATTTGATTCACGTAGTCTAAGTTTTCTGTGGTGGTTCAGAATGTTTAACAACATTACAGAACAATTGCTTTGATTAATTAAGCAGAGGAAAAATATTGAAATCTATCAGAAAATTTCTCGATGCAACTTTTTATTTGGTAGAAACATTTATCATTTTTACAATTTCACATTATTTCGTAGTATCTTCCACAAAAAAATTTTGATATTCAATCAAGAATACAATTTCAACTAAAATATAATTAAGAAGTTAAGCACAAATTAAAATAACAATTGCGCACAAAAGCCCAGAATTTTACAGAGATCGTATGCATTATAATTGTCATTTAACAGTGCCAGTTGTTATTCATCTAGAGGCAGCTTGATAAACATTTAAATACCAACTTAGGGTGTCTATTGCGGACTACACCAATTTAGTTTTTATTTTTCAATTGCACGGTATTAATTTTATTGGATCATCAATATTTTCCTTGAAATTACTGCGCACCCTTCTGTTTATGAACGTTTCCGTTATGTCGAATTGTTTGACAGATAAAATTACGGAAGGGCAGCTGTGTTTGTATTAATCACAAGTATATCGAATTTGCCTAGTCAATGAGTTTAGTACGGGTAGATAACTTATCTATAGCTTGCACTTAGTGGAAAGTACGTACTTACAAATGGAATAGAAATAATGGGTTCTTTTTTAAATTTTCTATTATACTATTTGGCTTTGCAGAAGTAGCAACTTAGATGCAATTCTGCTTTATTTCATAAACATTGAACAGGGGAT
Source organism: Limonius californicus (assembly GCA_014611495.1). Taxonomy (NCBI): domain Eukaryota; kingdom Metazoa; phylum Arthropoda; class Insecta; order Coleoptera; family Elateridae; genus Limonius; species Limonius californicus. The sequence goes on along the minus strand of JABXWE010002500.1, from coordinate 14,366 downwards.
ACACAGTTTTACTTAGTTTCCATCTATTATTGTATTTTAAATTGTAACAAAATATACCTTTGCCTTAGGAGGTAAATTAGGCAGAAGTAAATATCAAAAGTTACAGCTGTGGCTTGTATCATACTTTCCTAATTTTTCATTTCTTGTGTTTGCAAACATAAGAGAGGCACTTTTTTACATGTATATTATTTAACCAGTTGTATACTTGTCTAGGCATGCGTCACGGTAAATACTTTATAATCTTTTATACTTCAAAATTAATCTGCTAACCACGCGTATATAGAGATGAAGTCCAAGACGTTAAAAAATAGTCTAAGTTAATTTTACTAGAAAAAAGCCCAGAAGTTAAATTTTTACAGGTCTATTTTTAAACGTGGCCCAGCAGTGTTTAAAAGTTTAAAAGATTTACAAATCTGCATACATTTAGTTTAGTCAAATATCAGCAAGGTGTTCACTAAGCGACTTGAATTAATATAATATAGTAGGTTCTCGGTAGCAGTAACTCACGGAACTTCGTACAAATATATAAACTGTGTAAAAAGTTTACCTAAATGTGTCATGTTATGATACGAATTTAAATACGATACTATTAAAAATACACCATACAATACATATATTTCCAGACAAGTTATTAGGTTACCAGTTGTACTTTTTTCTATTGAAAGTGACTTAATAAAACAATTAGATACATAAGTCACCAAAATTTGAAATATTTGAACGTAATTTTGTGTAACAACCAAATAGTATCGTTTCATATACCGGGTGCCCGGATTTCGTAGGGACAATATGGGTATCTTTCTTATTATTATAGATAGAGATTTGGTTAAATAGACAATGTTGTGCAGGTTTGAATGCTGATTGAAATTCCGTTGAGAAAAATGTTAAATTTCGAATAGTTTAGAAATTATTTCAAAAAATCTGAAAATCGGGATTTTTAAAAAGTCGAATATTTCCGTTATTATAAAAGATATGAAAAAAAGTTTTATATGAAAGTTATTTAGTTTAATGAGACATTGCTAAAAATCATATCAAAATAAAATTCAAGATGGCGGTTTTCGATATATCAATATACAATTTCTTATCTTAAATGGACACTATATTGTTTTTTTACATTGGCGAATAGAATTTTTTTGTTCTTTTCAACGATGTATAACAACCTATGTCTGAATACAAATTTAAAAAAATATTAATTGTTTTAGTTCTAAATCAATTAGGCCGGAGGAACAATGGATAATAATAAAAAAATTTATTTATAACAGGGAACTGTAATACAAACTCATCTACAAAAACGACGAAAGCAGAGACGCTCTATAAAGATATGAATGAAAAGATGAAGTTGGCTTGTTAAGATCCATCTATTGAGGTACTTTCATTCGACTTCCAACAAAATATGCCACTTCCAGTAACACCAAGCAGTGATGTGTTTTATAAGTTACAGTTATGGCTGTACAATTTTTGTATTCGCGTTGGAAGCTCAAGAAAAAGTTATTTTTATGTGTACGATGAGACAGTAGGGGCTAAAGGGCAAAACGAGGTAATCAGCTTTTTACATCACTTCTTTAATAATTTTGTTAGAAGGGAAGTAAAGCATGTTATGTTATTTTCGGACAACTGTAGTTACCAAAACAAAAATAATGTGTTGGTCCAGTTTCTTTACACCCTTGTAAGACTTGAAAAATTTACCACCATTGTTCATCGATTTCCTGAACCAGGACATTGTTTTCTGCCATGCGACAGAAGTTTTGGTGTCATCGAGATCAACAAGAAGACTTATAATAGAATATATTTGCCTGAGGTATACCACAAAATTATTCGTGAAGCTGGGAAGAAATTCCAAATAATACAAGTAACTCAGGACATGATTCTAAACTTTAAAGGTCATTTTACATCAAAATTTCGCAAGACTGTTAACACAAAAAAGGACCCATTCACCATATCAAAGTACAGAATTTTTAGGTATACCTTACAGGAAATGCCCAAGATACTATGCAGTGAAAGTGTTGGGATGGTTATATTTCAAGTTTTGAAATTTTGAAAAAAGGTGAAATTCCTTCCCTGCCCAATGACGAAATTATTCTGTACACTAAAAAACGTATTTTAAAACCACTAAAGTTTAAGCATGTCATGGAGCTTGCTACAGAATATGTGCCACAGTGTGAGATGTGGTTTTATAATAATATTAAAGAGGCACAACGGCAATCCGAGGCAGAAGAAGCAGGAAACGAAAATTCCGATTATTCTCACTATAGTGACTCAGAATGATAGTACAAATTCTAATTGTATTTGTTACGAATATTCTCTTAAAATATGTTGAATGTTATTTTCTTATGTTAAACTTTTATATCCATTAAATTTATTTTCTAGGAATAATCTTATTTGCTAATAAAAAAATATTAATGTTGCTAGTTATCATTTTTTTTGTATTACTCGGCAAAAACCAGGTATCTCTATTGTTTTTGTTATTGTTAGTTTAAAGTAGATGTTTAAAAATCTAATATAGTTGGTATGACTTTCTCCATTTACAGCGATGTCAATAAAAAATTTCAAAAACACAGATTTATAAAAGGTAAATTTCTAACGACCTTTTTTTCGCCTCCTGTAAAATTAAAAATAATGGAGACACCTGGTGTTGCACTGGACCCATCAATTCCTCAAATAATTCAAACCAATCAACTTTTATATATTTTTTAATGTTTCTATCTTTTTTACTATAAACAGTATAGTAATGATGATGACGATATATATTTTAATATGATTTTCCATGTCAGGGTTACAGTAGGTTCTGTTGACAAATATTAAACTGAACTAGACACTCTTCAATTAAAATGTTTGTATTTATTTTCCTTGCATATTAATAGCTCTCAAAATTAACATTAAAGCCAATATCTCCAAAACATAATAATATTAGTTATGTGGCAGTCTTTCTCTCATATTTGCTAATTGTACATATGGCATGAAGAGGTGTGTTTCACTGAACAACATCCTTTATGTGAAAATTATAATGTTAGTACCTTCTTCTGTATGTGGCAGTTAAGGATGTAGATTTTCATAGAATTTCAAAGCCGTCCTTCTCATGAATTCCACTTCTTTTGCTCTTACTCAGTCTTTTCGTATTATTATAACAAATTTTGTACTGGCGATGCAGCTTGTATGTTATGTAGTTCAGCTTATCAATAGATACGTGTTATTTAGTTTCATCGTAACATAAAACTTCACGCTATTGTCTAAGAACAGATAACAATGGGAATTATTTACGGCATTACTAAATGCTCTATGAGTTAGTCATCTATAATAATAGCCTAATAACATTTAAGTATTTTTAGTCTTCCTGGGTTTATAGGTCAATGACTTTTGCCCGCTAGACGCCCAGGAAACCCGTTAAACAAGGAAGAGAAGTACCACCACATGATTTTCGATAGTAAATGATAGTCGTATGACAACCAATACCGACAGCTTAACGTGTCTTCCGAAGCACGACATTAGGGTACAGCTACCAGCGCGGATTGGTTTGCACAATTAGTACCGTTTCATTGGCGTCTACAGTGCAGTACTTTTAGATTTTTTAAATATCTCTGAATATATATGCGCATATCACTTTCTGGAAGGATCCAGTGCTTTTAATTACTTTAAATAAATGATACATATTTGTATAATAAATTTCTATAATATTGCTAACGATACAGTTGTTTGTATAATACATTTCTATAATAATGCTAACGATACAGTTTCAAAAACTGGAATGCTGATTTTATTGTCTTCTGTGTAAGTAAGTTTCTTATGTGTTTTTTATGAAAAATATTAATAGAAAGATGGTGCCACTTTGACGCGAATATAGCAAATTTGTAAGAAGGGGTACACAAAATCATACTACATTCTGAGGAGCTTCTCAAAAATAATAAACAATAAACAAGGCCAACAAGATACCATTGCGAAAAACTACTTTCATAATTTCTTAAAAATACTCAAACATTAATATTTTATTATATTAGTTTTTCTATTTCCTACTGTAACATAGTATTTTTAACAGAAAACTGATTGTTTAGTTCTAATTTCAAAAACATACACAGTGAATACGTGAACACTCATTCAAAGTTAGTCGACTGTGTAGTTAATTGCTTGGAAAACTTATATTAAAGTTGCGGAGTAAAGTAAAAAGATCCAAAATATATTTCCTTACTGAAAGGTATGGAAACGCAAAGTGGGTTTTGATTCGTCCACGTTTTTCGAAATTGGTAAATTTGTCGAGCACTGAAGAAAGTAACGTTCAGTTCCCATTCAACTGGCTTTACAGATAATGTACCGTATAACTTTGCAATTTTGACGTGAAAAGTGAGGCCCACTACATTTCGGCACTTATTTGTAGCTCGATTGTTGGATGAGAATGGACGCAAGTGTCAAAGGCTATTCTTTTTGCACAGCTTGAGGGACGGACATTTACAATGAGCCTCACGCCTCCGCTTCAATGAATGCAATTAGGACCCATTCTTGTAGACTTTTACTTCAAGAGTTCACACCAAGCAGTCACATTTCTTTTCACTTTACACAGAAAAGATATTGGAATAGAACGCGGTCGCAATGGTTTTAGCTGAATCGAATAGACATGAACTTGGGGCTGTGTAACCACCGTGACGTATTTTGCAAGGTTGGGAGAATAATTCATAAGGAAGGACTTCACTAATAACTTTCAACACATCGATTAGGATAGGTACTCAATAGAAAATCGTATGTGTGGGTGTTGTGTAGATAGGTACCATTTCGCATATAAACTTAAGAATGTAAGATGTTTCACCCACCAAAGTAACATATACTAAAAACCTTGCTTGTCTAAATAAAACCAAAGTAAAGCAAAACAATATCTTATTAAAAAGGGTTATATGTAATAGGAGGGGTATAAATGCATAATTGACAATAAGAAGTAATATAGTTAGTTCCAGGGTTAATTGGTTTCTGGAATTACCATATTATAAAATTATCTAGATTGTCCAGAATCATACATACATTCGTACTGCGGAATAAACATTTTAAACACTAAGCTAATTTTTTTAATGTGATTTACTCTTACCTTTTTTGTACAAAAGATTTTAAAGATTTATTTTGTTTCGGAAGATTTAAAAAAGATTCTAATAATTTAGCGAAAATCGTAATTTATATTACTCGGTCGGGCGGAATTATAGCGATCGAGTTATGCAGTCCGCCATTAGAGTTCTCGAAAGGGGTTTCTATAAATTGCTGTAACGCCGGAACCACGCCACTTGCCGAGATGGTCTTGTGGGAACTACATGCGGCTTTCCGAGTTCTATAAGACAGTGCGACCTGGGCTTGAAATGTTTTGAACCCAATTAACTGCCAAAAAGTTTTGAACCACATGTATACAGCCTAGCATTTAGGACGCAGGGTTGCGCTAGAAAGGTATGCTAAAACGTCGAACGAATTTACGCGTCCGTCTTCTAAAGCCGTGGTCGAAAAGTCAAACATATCGATTAATACGTTGTTCAGCCGCAGCTGGACGAACTTTTGCTTGTATTTTCGATACAATTAAAAACTTTCCGCGTCTTGTATTTTCTAAACGAGAAGAGTTAGGGCGATGGCATTTGCACCACCGAAAAGAACGTCGCGACTACTATCCGGATAGGTAGAACCGATCGAATCGGAGCGGAAGTTGATTGCTTAAAGCGCTGTAATTCCACAGCTAAACGACGTGCGAGAACAGGGTTTTTGATGTTATATGGAGCATTCTGAGTACTACCGCGCTATGTGTGTGGCAATCGAGCTCGAAACTTTCGGATGGACTTAACCTGTAAAAACAATATTTTTGCAGCGTCGCGATTCATTTCATACCGTTTTGTTGTTGTGTCTACTTTTGTAGGTACGCTGAAAACCCATGGGGATATGAAATATTGTGGAACCGACCCAAGCCGGCCTACCGTATGTGAACACAACTGTCAAGAACTCGAAATTCAAGGATACACAATTACCGAAGTTACGGATGTTGCTGAGGCGGCGCTAAAAATGGCCGTTTAATTTTATTCATGAGGAAGATAGGTGGATATTTTACAATTTGAAAAAAATAAACGAGGGGGTCTGCTGCAAGACCACCAATACCGCAAAGTAGATCTCCACCCGTTGTTCCTATCGCCACTCGCTCCTATACAATGCAATCCTCCATTCAGTATTCTATCCCCCACTTTCATTTCTCTAATCTTGTTTTTTTTTGCTTTTCTCATTTGTTTCTCGCTCATATGCCCTTCGTATTTCATCTCTAATTTCCTTTTATCGTCATTGCTCTATTCCTTTCCCACTTTTATCACCTCAATTTGCGCCCATACCCCCTTTCCCTCATTCAACCACATTGCTTTTGCGTTTTCTTTCCTCGCCCTTTGCCCCCTTTTTTCTTTCCTTTCCCCATTTCTTATTCTTGTTCTCTTTTCGCTTTCTTCCGCTTCCTCTTTCCTCTTCCCTTCTCCTCCCCTTTCGCTTTTCACGACATTATTTCGCCCCTTTCTCGTCTTGCCTCACTCCATTCGCCCTTCCTTCAATGTGGCGATTTCTGGGGAATGGTACGAAGGGAGGCCCTTCCCCTATCCCGCAAAGCTAATTTAACAATTAAAATCCATATAATATTAACATACAGAGCTTCATTTAGTTTCAATGGCGGATAACTAACTTCGTAACTACTTGATGTTCGTACGAAACAGATACAGGTGATTTTATACCGTTTTATTATTAACTTTTACATTAGTAAGTTGTACCATTTCTGCACTAAAAGAGTGCAGCTTTAACTTTATATTTACGTACTCATAACAAAATGTAAAAAAATTACTTGTACTATGAAATGCTATTTTTTATATGTAGGTTATCGTAAATCTTGGATGCGTATAGTTAATTCTGGACCTGCTAGATGGAAGTCGAAACAGATCCATCCTGATTTTATTCGAAAGTTTGTTTTTGTATGTAATAGAAAATATCACTGTTTTGCAGATCTTGAAGAAGCATTCGACAGATTCAGAAAAGCATACATAATTGACATCTTTCATGGAGAAAGCATATCTCAACAAATATACCATGAAGGATATGAAATCAATTGAAACAATATACAATTAAGATAACAACAAGAAAGGGTTACACAAACTCTAGAATAGTATAAAAATAGAATCAGAAAGCAAAGTCAAAAGCTATGGAGCAATTTATACGTCGGTATTTAACAAACGACACAGAGATAAGAGCCTAGGCAAAAAAGATAAAACAAAAAATGAGAATTACAGAAATGATAATGCTGTGATCAATGTTAGACCTAAAACAACACGACAGATAAGCAAACAATAGTATCGCAGAAAAATGTAATACACAAGACGTAGTAAAATGGATCATGAAATTACATTTTCGCTAATACTGAGCATGGTATTGAAATCTTTCATACTGCAAGCAATTAATATATTATGTATATAGAGTTTTACGGATATAACGAGCAAATAATTGGAACCCTAAGAGTCTCGAATTTTAAATATGCCCAACTATTACGTTTATCCAGGATTTACCGAAACAGAAGATGAAATTCCCTAAGTAAGAGAAACATTTCAATTTGTTCGTTTACCTGTCTACAGTCGATCTAACTGCTAAAGCAGCATGGTGATTGCGTACAGGTGTAATTTTCAAGATATATGCACAATTGTACTATGAGAATAATGCTTTATTTAATACAATATTTTATTAATTGAACCGAAATACTTAAGTTAACTGCACACGCTTGACTTGCAATTACTTTGTAAAACTTGCCCTAGAGAATGAGAAATTAGAACAAATAATGCATGCTTTGTATATCCTTAAATGTCATAAAAAATGAAATCATTCAGACGTGTCTAACCAAAGCAATTGGGAAATGTCAATACAAAAATCTGTTTTTAAAAGATTCAACACAAATATTTAACATATTCTGATAATATGCATAATAATGAGACCTCTTTAGGTGGAAATAGGTTACGAAAGAAATCGGAGCTTTTTTTAAATCTAGGGGTTTTCTACGAAAAGTAGCCAGTCCCCCTTAAAATTTGAAATAGCAACTTATCATCTGTGATACATTGTTGGACAGATAATTTGAACGGGAATTCATAGTTCCACTAATTGTTTTCGATCCACCTGTAATTGAGCGATAAAGAAATAGAAAACTCCGTAGTATGTTTATTTCAATTAAGCTGCTGACAATAGCAGTACAGTTAAAGTAATTCTGCATAATAAATTCCGCGGACTTCCATGTAATAATACAGGCAACTTTGAAGAATAGGACGAACATTTGCAAGAATTTGTGGTGTCAACTGTCAACAATCTTCTATTATTCTCCGCCTAAGTGCTTCAATGTTGGCTGGCTATGTTGCACAGACTTTGGATTTCAAATGGTCCTATAAGAAAGAATCCAATGGAGACTGGTCGGGTGATCTAGCCAGCCATTCGATGGTATCACGTCTTGCAGCTCATCGTCCAGGAAATCGGTTGTTCAAACATTTTCGAACGGGATCCACATAGTGTGGAGGTGCGCCATCTTGCTGGAAAAATTTTAAGCGGATTGTCGTCGTCGTAGGTACTATTATTGGCGTCATCGAAATAAACATAATACAGAGCCTTTTTATTTTTTATCTCTCAACGACAGTTGAATAAAATAATTAAGTAGTCTATGAACTTCTTATGAAATTACCTTTCGGACGATGTGCCACCCATGGTATGGTGCCATTCGGAATTTTAGAGAAAGTGGTTATGGCGTCGTAGGGGGTTGATGACACACGTATGGAATTTACGTAAAATGATGTTCCCCTTTGAAAGGTACTGAGGGTGGCTGCTTTTATGTACCTTGTAATATGAGCTCATATTATGACGCTGATTTACATTTTACGAAGTTTTACATAATAATTGATATGCTTTGTGGTTTTTTGGTTTATCCAGTCTTTTAGCCAATATGTTCCTGATGCTTGTCTATCAATCGCAGATTTAAATAGGTACTGCGAAACGTTACCTGAGGAACAAAAAAAGGTAATAATGTTTGCTCTGCATTACGGGTTTTACCAATGACGGACGCTACTTTTTTTCTTGTAGACAGGATATTAGTCGGAATGCCAAATACATTAGCATTATCTTTTTTTGCACCATTTTCTACTTTCCGAAGTTTCAGTTAACTTTACTCGCCGCTATAGAAAAAAATTGTTGAAAAATGTAGATCCATTTGCTTGTACTGTAAAATGGTGGTTGAATTTATTCACGACTTTTTCAAAGACTTTACTTTTGAAATAAATTCTGTCACTTCAAAGTTAATTATTGAAAGCTCTATGTGCTGGCTCCGCCTTTTACCGAGAGCTTGTTACAGGAAATCTATTTAAATTTCTTGACATACACTTAATTAGCGCTTGTCATAACTTGCAGAGGTACTTATATCTCGTAGAAGTCAGGAGATGTTAGTAGGTGCGAATTAGCTTGACGGCTTCTAACACCTACTTGCACGACTAATTAAAAACATGCCATAAAGGCTTGGGTTAATTAGTAAGGACTATTAAACTTGCATCGTGTTTGATTTGCATAAACGCAATGAAGCGTTCGCTGTGCTGTTATAAATCTGCGGGCCCAGAGCTACATCTCCTAGCAGAAATGGGTGTTGTGGGTGGCAAAAGTAAGCCAATAAAAGGCAAAGAAAAATAAGAATAGTTGCGCATTTACTTCTGAAAACGAAACTAAACCTGCTGGCGCGCCGCTGCGGCTACAAAAATCTAATTTTCTTGTACATGAAACCACTTAAATGGCACGTGATTACTTGAAGCGTGCGGAGATTTAAAAAACATTTGTATTGACGGGAACGAAAGTGAGACCGTCTACTGTTACACAAGGGCAGTCTAACATGTAATTATGTGTACCCACACGTGCGTCTGCAGACCAAATTATTTTGCTCTGGCGCTTGCGATTTAATGGACTTGCCACTAGTCCAGTAGGACGACTTAGCTGAAACAATTCGGCGTTGCTGCCTACTTTCCTGTATTTAGAAAAGTTACATAATTTTCTCGATTGAGTTCTCAAATTGTGTTAAAAATGGTATTTTTAACACCGTTTTATATTTTAGAGTGGGTAAAGTATACTAAGAAATGAAATGCTCATAAAAATACCTTTACACTGGGGCGGGTCTAAAGGGAGGCCTATTGTGCAATGTTCTCGCTAGCAAATACTTGAAACAAATAGCATCTAAATGCGCATACAAGTTTCCAGTTTATAAAACGCAGATATTATAGTTTTATTACATGAGGGTGATGTTTTTAGAAACGCAAGAAAACCACAGGTATTTCGAATTTTTCTGGTTCGTAAATTGAACGATATCAACGAACAACAGTGCCTATGTCAAAAAAAACGAGATAGTTTATATGCAGCAGATATGTTAGTTGCGCCCCGTCTGGATTGCTGAAGTCAATTCAAGCTTGAATTATTATACGTTGTACGTACGAGGATAGTTCATCAATTATTGTCCCTAACATAGAAGGCATTGTCCCACAAATGAATAATATTTTGCTAGAAACGTCAATTATTGGCATTAATATATGCCAAGTTGTTTATAAAAGTTATACATTTAATAATACCGTGGTGCTGGTGATTTCGTTGAAATGGAAAAATTCAATACAAGGGCGGCTGTGATAAAATACATTTTTAAGAAGGGTTTATCACCGCAGGAAATTTATAATGACATATCCGGAGTGTTGAGTGATTCTACCCCGTCATATCAAGTAATTAAGAATTGGTGCCGGGAATTCAAATTAGGAAGGAAGTCGATTCAACATGCACCAGGTGCTGGATCACCAAAAATTGTTGTCACTCAAGAAAATATTAATTTGGTCCATGAAATGGTACTAACTGATAGAATAATTACGGCCATATATATTGCTGTGACATGTGGCTTTTCTGTTGAAGCGTTGAGAAAATTTTGCACGAAGAATTGGGTCTGGCAAAATTCTGCGCATGGTGGATTTCGAAAATGTTGTCACCTGATCTGAAACGGGCCAGGTTTCTCACTGCTACGGGCACTTTGAGATTAATGGATTTAATGAATTTTTGGAGAGATTTGTAACTGTGGATGAAACATGGGTGCATAACTGTGGTCCAGATTTCAAACGGTAGAGTGTAGAATGGCGGCATCGTGTGGTTCCCCGGCCCCACAATAGTTCCATGTGACTTAATTGGCCGGAAAGGCAATGGCGACAGTGTCTTGGGATACTAAAGTTGTTCTCCTTAATGATTATTAACCACGTGGTCTCATAATAAGGGGAGCCTATTACGCAAAACTCATACCAAAAGTAGGTGAGGCTATAAAGAAGAAAAGTCCTGAAAAATGGAAACTCAGCGTTCTGTTCTGCCGTCCAACAACGCTCCTGCTCACACGAGCTGTATTTCTATGGCTGCTAAACACATTGCTGGATTTGAAATTATATAAATACACCCATATTCGCCAGATTACGCCCCCAGTAACTTTTACATGTTCACTAAATTAGAAGAACGTCTTCGGGGAACCCATTTGTCGGATGATGAATGAGTGGTTTGCAATGCAGGACAAAAAAGCCTCTACTTCATCGCTATACTAAGTATATTAGTGTTTAAAGGGATTATGTTAAGAAATAAAGTTGTTTCAAATGTCTAAGTCAGTTGCTTGTATATCAGGGACCAAAAATTGATATATCACTCTCGTATTATATAACAGTATGCCAATGCTTTACATTAGAGACGTAGGGATCTTCGCGAGTATACTTGTGTTTATTGTTTACAGTGTCGCAGACATAGGGGACCTACACCTTAACGGTGGTTGTGGAACACTAGCTGTACAGGGTACTCCAGGAAAGATAGACTAGGTAGAATATAAGCCATTACCTTATGCAAATATATTACGTATTTTATATTCTAAACTGCAAAATTAATAAAGATTAAGATTATGCTCCTAAATTTAATTCAGATATGTATAAGTTAACGGAATTGATATGCAGGTGGAAGTTTAAAAGTACAGTCTTTTGTATTAGGTGTGCAGTAATGGCTTTCTGAGGATTTATTTGATCTAACCTGGTCAAATATTACTAATTTGAAACACTTTTAAATAAGGGTTAACCATTATTTACAACAAGTGGCTGCAGAAAGCCAATACTGCTAAGAGCACCTTCTTTGAAGAAGAAGTGTAAGATACTTCCCATGGTTCGGAGCCTGCGTTCAACAGTATCTTCCCTGTGATTGTGTACGTTAATTTGCACGCACGTCGTGGGCAAAGGAGAGATTGTCTCCACTCTCCCAGAAAGGACTGTAAAGAAAAACACTTTTTAGGAAATGAAATGTTCTAATTACATTACTTTATGTTCTAGAAATAAATGTGGAGAAGTTGTCTAAACTATTTTATCATTTGTATAAGATCATATATTTACAACCTCAACTGATTATTAATTTTTGACAAAGAAGACTTAAAATTGTTGACTTAAATGCCGTAGAAATTTCAGGAAAATACAATTGCTAGAGTGATAAGTAATCGCTATCCGTTATGACAATATCAAGTAACTATATTTAAAAATAAGTGGACGCGACTGCCTCCCTGGACTTTCCCATACTGGAAACTGTTCATATCATCTTTATTTCAAATTATATATATATATATATATATTGACACACTCCACGGGGGGTGTTCAATATTTATTTGTTATGCAACGGGAGCTCTTTGAGAATGCCCAGGGTTCAATGAGACTCGCAACACCAATAAACCTGTTATAATTATTTATTATCTTTACATATACAATGTATAGTTTAAAACTAAGGTTTTTGATTGAATTTATTGTAAACAATACAATTAGTGTGTATAAAAAAATAAATCTACTACGCCACTGCTCGGCACAACGGTTAGCTCCGCCACTGACCAGAACTGGTACCCCTGATCGGTTGACAGTTGGTACTGAGTCGGACAGGCGCAATAGACTGGCTGTCAACCCAAAATGGCTGTATTTTCTGTAAATAGAACGAATTATCCACCCAAAGGTGGTTGCGGTTAATTTTTGGAGAAGGATCTGTTGTATACGGAAATTCGGATAATAATTGAAACCAGGAAGGATGACTAGGATCAATACTGTACGGTAAATAACAAATAAAGGGTTAATAACGGGGGGGCTTGAGGTCAAACACCTCGATTATATGAATTTACTAATTAATGTCTTCACAGAAGTACCCTAATGCTATACTTCGAAAACAATAAAGCGGAGGAGCTCAATGCCTACGTTAATTGAATTTAAATGGAGCTTGTACTGGAATAAACTCACATGTGCACACACACTAGTGACAAGCTTTGAAAGTCAAAAATTTGTTTTATACTCGGTTATTGCGATTATAGTGGTTTCAAACGGGCTAAATAACGGGAAACCTGAACGGGATTAAAGGAAACAATAAGTGAAATCCTTTTTAACTCAACAAACGGTTTTACAACGGAATGGCAGGTATCGTAACTTGACTTTGTTAAAACGGAGAGGTTTTAAACGGTAACCAGTAAGTAAATGTTCTCGTTACGCTTTATACCAAATACACACTGGCTCAAGTAAATGTGCCTATTGCAGTATAGGGTTAAACTTTTCACGAGCACAATTCAGCTAACTGGAAACCGCCTCAAAATAAGATATTCCGTTCCAGCTTGCGCTGGCACGTGCAATCTTCACGGACTCAAAATTACTAATCGGGGCAACCAACTACGTTGTCTTTAAAGAAGCGATCCAACTTACCGTTGGAATCGAAGCCTCTCTAAATCAACGTTTAGACACGGAGGGTTGAAATCTAAAACAAAACCACTATAAATCGCACTACACAGGTACTTACGCAAATTGAATTAAACTGAAGTAAAACACTGATTTTACTCCAGTATTTAAACTCGGGCAAAATACAAATACTCAAGCTGGTTGATTTACAGGAAATCACGGAATTTCGGAAACGGTAAATGGCAAACGGTAAAGGTTAAACGGTTAACGGGAAAGCTAAAGGTTTAAAGGCTCAAGTGCTAAGACTCGAGTTTTAAGGCTCAGGTGCTAAGACACAAGTTTCCTTATTAAAGCGAGGTCCGGCCATTTTATACGGTTCTCCCTGGTTCGTCCCCACCAAATAGGAAGGAGGTTGACGGCGCGGCTACGGATTTTCGTTGCACAGCATTTACAACACCAAAATGTCGGATACGAAGGACGTCCAAAAAGTTTGGTGCTTAAATAAAATGCTGCAACGTTACACAATCACAAGAAGCCTTCAGCTGCTAAACTAATCAGTGGTAAACTAATACAAAAACTTCCAAACATAGGAATAACATATACATATATTGTATATATTTAGTCCTTCGATAATATTAGGAT
>JABXWE010002499.1:0-42832 GCA_014611495.1 Limonius californicus | reverse complement strand
AAGTCATACAGTTTATAACATTTATTAACTTATTAACAGTTTCCCTCCAAGTTCTTTAGTAGTAGTCACTAGAACTATACATGTTGCCTATCGCCACATTGGAATTTAACTTCTACATAGAAAAATGTTTTTAAACTTTATTTTAAAGGCTCTAATAGTTTATAAATTTCAACTGAGTATGTCTTGGAAGCATGTTTCAATGTAAGGAAAGCGTATGGTACGAGTTACGCGCATTATTTTAAATCTAAATTGTTTGAAGAAGCACAACTGGCTTTTCAAACAATTTTTTATTTGGATTTGAAGTAGAAATTCCAATGTAGTGATAGCTAGACTTCCTTAAGCCGCCGTCTATAGGGTTATTTATTAATCATCTTGAAGGAACTTCTTTAGAATCCATCGATGTTTGTCAAGCAATTCAAACGCCGACTTTGGCCAGATACGAAAACCTTAAACTTAAAGAAAAATCGTAATAGCTGCAGATGTTAGGTTATGCATTTAGAAGTAAATGTTATATGTCTTAGAGTAAAAATAATTATAGGAACTGAACTGTACTTTGATAATTATTATATGATTGTACCTACTAAATGTATGGCTTAGTAAAGGTGCGTTTTATATGTTCCGCAGCAATTCCTGAGAGAAAATTTAGTTTAATGCTATATAACTGACCTAAACAGTTCGGTACGAGAGATCTTGTTGAGCGGCCGTGTGTTCTAAGTGACCGCAGTGATAACACGGCCCCGAGCGTATTATCAGCTAACGGCTATCTTATATTTACAATTTAAATTTGTTCACTCTATACCCAACAATAGATCTGGATCTACCTCTTAGTTCCCTCCCCCTTCGTGGGGGTGGTGCAATATCAACCAACAAAAAAAGCGGTGATCATCTCTCACCACAACAATGCATTAATCGAAAATAATAAATATCTACCAGATCATCTCGACCCTTCTGGTTTAAGCAATCGAACAGGGGCTAATTAATCAACCCTAATAAAACAGAGAAAATAAAATTCCTTCAATATTCTTGCATGGACCTGTTAATCAAAAACAGGAAATCAGTGATATCAATGATATTGCTACAGAAAAATTGACCACCACCCTCAGCGGAACATCGCTGAATGTCATTCTCATCTGTGAGAATGACTTTAGAGTTCTAACCAAACCCTATCTAACGAACAAAATAGCCTTCCATACTTACCAAAATCTATAATGAGAGACCGCTCTCAGTTGTTATTAAAAATGTCTCTCTTTCTTTGACGGAACAAGACCTGAAAGAAGAACTCTACATACGATCTTCCCTTAATTAGCATTACGAGACCTCTTAACAAAAATAAAGTTCCAATACCAGTTTGCGTGCAGTGCGTCTTACAGCAAACGAGAAAGAGAATGAAATCTTCAAAATCGGCGATATCTGTCACTCATTAGTCAAGGTTGAACCAAAATGAACATCTGGAAATACGCCACAGTGCCATAGGTGCCAGCGCTATGGCCACACCAAACATTACTGCCGCCTTCAACCTAAGTGCGTGAAGTGCCTGGGTAATAATTTATATACTGCGTGTGACAAAGACAAAAATACCGCATCAACTTGTGTCAGTTGTGGAGAGAATCATCCAGCCAATTTTAGAGGCTGAAAATATTTCCAAGAATCCAAGTTAATCAAAACTAAATCACATACTAAAAATATTCCTTCCGGCAGTCACAATGAAACACTCCATGAAAATAACACTGTTAACTTTCCTCATCGTACAAATTCTACAGGATTAGCTAATTGTATTCAACCCTGGAACACAACAAATAATTCATCTCATGAAACTGTATCGATAGCCAGTACTATTATAATAATAATCCTCAACTTAATTCAACCCTTCTTGGGGCAAATTAAACAATTCCTATTAATAAATTTATTACCGCTGCTTCTTAATGGATCGTAACTGTAATGAAGTTCTCACTCACTTAAAACTTCTAACTTGAAACGCAAACGATATTACAGAATTTCTTGCGCGACATAATACACCGAGACACATTTAGCAACAAATGATTGTTTTTAAATATCAGGCTATCATTGCTATGGTGCATATAGAAAAGCAATATTTGCTTCTGGGAGAACAGCTACTCTGGTTGAGCAAAACATTCTACATCATGAACTATCAAAGATGGTAATTTCATTCATATCTTTTGCCGCTCAACGACATCATGAACCCAAGCTAATAAATGGATTTTCAGATTGAAACCTTTTCCATGAAACAATAGACTTACTTACTTACTTCATCGGTGCCCTCTTTTACCTTACGGTGTCGAGGAAGAAACAATAGACAAAGGCCTCAAATATCCCAAGGGTCTAAAAACTCCAGAGAAAATTGACGAGACGGCAACCCATACTATAACGTGTATAACAAAACAACCCGAAAGAACCGAAAACCCGTCAAATATAAAATACCAAATACATAAAATTAACATAATGAAACAAAAAAGTCAGCTGGATAGAGAATGGCAGCGGACGAGAGACCTAGTAACGAAAAACTTAGTCAATAACTTAGCTCATCGTATCAAAACATAACTAGATATCTACAGAATACAATGGTATGAAAAAAACATTAGTACCTATGAGCCGGGAGACCCTGGACTTTGGAAAACCACAAGGAAGATATTACGCCATCAGTAAGAAATTTCTTCCATAACCTCACAAAATTCAATTCTGAACACGGACGAAGAAAAATGTGAAGCATTCGCTGACCATTTATAACAAACTTTTACCTCGCACAATCATCAATATCCAGGTTTTGCTAATATAGTTAACAGGCATATAGAGACACACCTACCATTAACAGGAAATAACACGAAGCCAACCTATGCTAGGGAATTAGCCTCTATAATAGAAACATTTCCAGCAAACAAAGCTCCAGACGAAGATAAAATAACCAACTTAACTATTAAAAATTTAACATGGAAAGCTCTGGCCTATCTAGCCACCATTTATAATGCCTGCCTAAGAATTGGTTATTTTCCCAACAACTGGAAACACGCCGTAATATTGATGTTTCATAAAGCAGGGAAAACAGGAAAAATCTTTCTAGCTATAGTCCTATTAGTCTACTAACCACGTTCTCTAAAATTTTTGAAAAAGTGGTCTATACTAGACTTAGCGATGAGGTTACCAGATTAGAGTTACTTCCAACATTTCAGTTTGGATTTAGGAAGGGGCACTCTTGTCATGCTGCAACAAATTGTCGTCACAGTAAAAATGGGTTATGCGAACAAACAAGACACAGTAACATTATTTGTAGACTTAACTCAGGTCTTCGATCGAGTGTGGTTTGCAGGACTTGCATACAAAATTTCCCGCCTACAAATCCCGAAATATCTAGAAGCTATTCTATTCTCGTATCCTGAAAACCGGACATTTGCAGTTAAAATACGTACAACTGTTTCCTCGACAAGGCATATTAAAGTAGGAGTACCTCAGGGAAGTATTTTGGGCCCTATTTTATTCAATATCTTCATAAATGATATTCCAAAAATCAACCCAGATCTTGCATTATTTGATACTGTTTGACTGGTTAAGAACGAAAACCTAGTATCTAGAAGCAATCTTGCAACTTCAAATTGTCACGAATATGATGGCGAGATGGTTCAGACATTGGAATTTGACAATAAACTACAAAAGTGCGCTGCAAAAATATTTACCTTCAGACGAATTAATATGCCACTATTAATAATAATTACCTATAACATGGAATACTTCCGCAGAAGCAGTGTAATTACTTAGGCATATACTTGGATACTCGTCTTACCTGGAAATTAATGTTAAGAAAACACTGAATCAGGGTAACACGAGGTTAGTGCAACTGTACCCACTGAAAAAGCGTCACTACAAACCGAATGTGTTATTTTACTTTATGAATTATTGATACGTCCGTTAGTTTTATACAGCTGCGTAATTTGGAGAAACACATCGAAAACCAATGTAAATAGAATTCAGGCACTACAAAATTAAATACTCGGCACATCAGTGAATGCCCCCTGGTATGTTACTAATAAACAACTTTACAATGAACTTGGCATGTCTACAATTTTAGAGCATATCAAGAAATTAACGAAAAATGTCCATCTGAATTTCAACAATTGTGTAGGTGCAACATTCTATGAGCTATGGCGAAGACAAATACATATGAGATTAAAACGTAAATTACCTTTATCTATCTAACTGAAAGTGAAAGTGATAATGACTAATTGTGTTAAATCGATCGTGCTATCTAATTAACCATTATTATTTTAATAGAGGTGTTACTTACCTTAATGATAGTCTGTTTTTGTCATTGATTTGTCCTTTTAACGCTACCATGAATAACAATTAATTTGTTGAATGGGTATGTATAATATTTAAAAAAAATAATAACTTACTTAATTATTTTTTCGTTGATGTTTAGTTTTAATACAATGCAATATGGGTTGCCTATCTAAAACGAAACGTCTTGCGTTAGATATACATTGATACATTGCATGTGCTTTCGTGTTTTCTTTCTTATTACGTACGTTTTACGATATTTATTGTGGATTAGGAAGAAATATGTAAAGCGATAGTGGTCATGACTTTGAAGATATCGTGGGTGAAATTTGCAGCAATTTAATGCAGTTGCTTTAATTAGTCATATTATTTAACATTTATGTTGAAACCACCTTGTTCTAATTGGTCACTGACTTGTATAATTACATTGGGGATAATAGCAATGTCAATTAATCAAAGCTTCAATGTTCGGTGATGTACTTAGAAAAAGTTTATTAATGCCACGGTGGCGCTGTTTTTATCGTCGTTTCTCTGTAGCTTTGTCGGTCTGTATACGGGTTATTCTGAATTAATCTAGATCTGGCACCGAGTAAAATTCAGAATACATAAATGCTGAGATAGCATCTTCATTAAAATTATTAAATGCAAACAACGCAAATGCCCAATAATATTATAATCTAAAGATAATTTGTAGTCCTGTATCATACGGGCAATTTGTTGTTGTGGAAGATTAAATACACCCTTGCGTGGGTGGGAGTGTGACGGTCATGAAACGTATCTCTAGGGCAAAATTTATATTTAGAGAGGGTGGATAGGTCGATTGTTGACATAATCTAAAATGCGATTTGAATTTTCGTTTGTAAAAGATTTGATCAAAGTCGAGACATTTTCTAGATGAGAAATAAGAAAAATAAAATATGTATGGCTGCGTCTACTCTCCCGTTTGGAAACCCGTAGTGGCTCCTCTCTCGGATCGGGTATTCATATCAATCTAATTTTTGTAACGACATTGGACAATTAATGTAACTGGCAGCCTACATGTGCATTAATCGTTGTACCTTACATGAGGGTTTCTTGTTTATAATAAAAAAAATTAAAATTGCATTAGAAAGCATCTGCGTTAAATCAATATAATATACCGGGTGTAGAATTGAAAAAAAAACTAGCGAATCCATTGTTAGTTTTTACATATGTTCAAACTGACTCTGTACTTATTATTTCAGCGTCAGTATAAGAGAGAAAGAGTTTAGAATTTTTGTACTGACCCAAAGAAACAATTACATACCATTTTAATCCGTTCATAATGTTAAAAATTTCAAACTAGAAACTATTCTGTTTAAATTATTTTACGGAAAACAGCCGTGCTGTTTAGTATTAAGACGGGTTTAACATGGTAATTTATTGTTTGTGGGGCAGTAGAAGAATGTTAAAGCCTTTCCAACTTAATACTTACCCTGAAATAATAAATACATACGCCAGAATGTTTTATCTAATATTGGTATGAAAATAGAAATGTGAAAGCTGTATCGGTAGCCACTAAAAGAGTGGTTTTAATATAAACACATAGTAAATTTTTAGGTATTTATCACATATTATTTTTACTGTCCAAAAAAAGATTCGCATTTTATAAGATTACATTAGGGGTGAATAGAAAACAAGCAAATTGTGGAGAATCAATATCCATATTCGTTATTGCGTATAAGTTGCTAATACTGTATATTCGTGCGCATACTTAAGTTGAATTGTTAAACATTTCTTTCGTCTATGTGACGCCATTATGAAACCGCGATTCTTACGAATACCGGGACAGGTGGGGTATTCACAGCGACATATAATATATATGTATATATATATGTTGGTTTTGAGGATCCCGCGGGTGTTGTATGCTGTGATTGGCTTGGTATATACATATACACAGGGTAGATCTTAAATGGCGGATAATATTTACACCACGCGAATCTGCATCAAAAACTGAGCAAAAAATGTGTGTTTTGCTCGAAAACGTTTAGTTTTTGAAGAATTCTTAATTAAAGTTTTGTAAACTTAGCAACGCTGTGTGGTCAGTCGTACTGAGCTGTGTCTTAAGTCGCCTGCGATTCACATAGCAACGCACTTGTTTTAATATGGAATCTAAGGAGATTGTATACAGGCATGCTAGACCTCCTTCATGGTAATATTCTAATTTTAATGTGCTGCTTGCATTTTTGAATTAACAGTGCGTAACTAGTAAGGAAATATCGACTACGTTTTAAGTTTTTTATTTTGTAAATTACAGCAATTGCTCAAAGTGGCTACCCCCAACTTCTACGCATTTCATACACCTACGTATTATGCTCCCTTCTAGATTTTGAATCATATTGTTTTGTCGAATCATTGTAACTACTTTATTTATTCGTTGCTGAAGTTGCTCTCGAGTATCAATTTCCACTGCATACACAAATGCTTTTAGTGTTCCCCACAAGAAAAAATCAAGACAGCTTAAATCTGGGCTTCTTGGTGACCAAGGTAATGGACTACCACGACCAATCCATCGTTCTGGAAATTCATAATTTAACCATTCTCTTTTTTGAATTCCCCAGTGTGCTGGTGCCCCGTCTATTTGAAAAAAACATATTTCTTCTTAAATCTAATGGTACATCATCTAATAGATCCCTAAAATCGGCGTCTAAGAATTCCACAAAATTATTCGCGTTTAGGCGATCAGGAAAAATGTGTGGTCCTATAAGCCTATTACCAATAATACCACCCCACACATTAACGCTAAATCGAACTTGATGATTTGTTTAGTACAGTGCATGGGGGTTTTCCTAGGTCCATTGGTGCATGTTATGGATATTAAATGCTCCAGTTCTGGTGAACGCAGCTTCATCAGGCCACAAGATATGTCCAATAAAACCAGGATCCCTTTCTTGCTCACGAAGTAACCATCTGCAGAATCTGACTCTCTGCTGATAGTCTTCTGGTAATAATTCATGTACTAGTTGATGATGATACGGGTGCAAGCCATTTTCCTGTAATAAGTGATGAACTTGTTCTTTGGCTAATATCAAACATTCTGGCAATGGATCAGGTACTTCGTTCTGGTTCATTTTCGACTACATTTAAGATATTTTCTTCAACCAGTGGTAACAATACTCGATGAGGACGGCCTCTGTCAGCTACTGGAGTGGGTGCAGTTCTTTCAGTTTCTCGCATTCGTTGATCAAATTTTCAAATAACATTACTATTTGGATGCCTTCTATTTGGATACCGTGCGGCATACAAATTAGCAGCTGCATTAAAATTGCTACGACATGGTGCTCGTTATAGGCGGTCAAATAATTAGCCAAATTATGAATTCCTTAATCAACTTGGCATTAACACATTAAGTCGCAGAAATTACGTGCAAGAAGTGTGAGCTCGTTGGCTACGAAAGCAGCCGCAGTATCGGGCTGCCCAAAGAACGTTATCTGGGAGAATAAACATATGACAAGTGAGAGTAAAACACGCATTTACAAAACCTGTGTAAGACCACTGTTAACGTTTGCCGTGGAAATTTGGGTGTCCTTCCTCCTTCTTGCAATTAAAAATATCTAATTTGAAGTTATAAGTACAACGACTGCGTAATGACACATGTATAGTAAATCTAGAAACTATACTTGCTTTAGTTCTACTATGTTTGGATATTGTAAGCCAGGTATTGTAGAATAATTACCGTTACGGTCGAAACAGTTGTCAAAAGCAGAAAGATACCATGTCTGTTTTTTATATTTGCATTAAATTGTTGTCTACTCAGTGTTCCTATTGAAGTAGAACTTTCGCTCCAAAGATTATATTTATCCACATACACGCAATCCAAAAACACCCCGTATAGAGAGCAGACACAAAAAAGCATATCTGCTCTTTCTTTATTCGGGGATGGTGTATATTCAAGATCCACTAATTTCGCTTATTTCTCACGAAACAGCATCAGATACATGTACAAATCTACAGAAATACGGGGAATACCCCGAGATACGGATAAGGCAACATTGACAAGGAATGGATTAATGAACAGAAAGAACAGCCACTCTTGGGATTTACAGAACCCACACGAAATCACAGTGTCAAATTATCAACATAGTTTTTTAATGATAACATGTTCATTGGTCCATTCGTTTTTGCGAACCATTTAACCGCCGACAGATACTTAAATTATTTAGAAGATCATTTGGAAGGATTGTTAGATGATGTCCCTCTGGCCATCAGACATGGTATGTGATATCAGCGCGATGGTGCCCTTGCGCACTTTGCGATATGGGTAAGATAATTTTTGAATTAACGGTTTGAAGGACGTGTAATTGGTAGAGGAAAACAGCACCCCTGGCCCCCAAGATCTCCGGTCTTAACTTATTTAGATCATTATTTATGGGACCATATGAAAGATATGGTATACCAAACACCATCAGAGACTGTTGAAGATCTTAGGAGACGCATTTTTGAGGCAGCAGAACTAATTCGGAATAACAATGATGTATTACATAGGCCAATCCGATCTCTCTTAAACAGTGTCAGAATGTGTCTCGGGAGCAACGGTGGCCATTTTGAACAATCTTTGTAGTGAATTTAAATCTAAAATAAAAATAACTATTGATTTTTCTGAAACTGTAATTATTTAATAGATAATAATTTAAACTCTATTTTGAAAACGGTTTACTTTAGGGCATAACTTTATTAAAATTTTTAACTATATTTGGTCTAATGATTACGTACACGAAGTAGGGACCTTACGTCTTGGGACAACCTGTATGTCAAATAATATCTATGGTTGTCATGAGGGTCAAATAGTAAATAGCCAATGAAAGCGCGGATTAATAACAGAATTCTAGAGGAATATTTCCATTTGTACGCTATCGCAGCTTAACAAACAGATCATCTGTAGAGCAGAGTCATATTATTTGCTGAGATTCTTCCAATTATAAATGGGACGGTAAATCATGATGTTCTTGGTGTCATCCGAGGTTTTCAACTTTCGTAAAGCATATTTGCAGAGAATTGCGTTACTTTGAGTTTTATTTTTTAAAATTCTACTTGCTCTGTTGCTATTGATTGCTGCCTGATGTCAAACAGTTTGACAAAAGGTCTACACCAACTCCAGTAATTTGTTGCAAGATAGACATAATTGACATTCTGCTAAAGTGATATTGATTCTTATAACTTTGGGCTAGAGCGATCCAGACAAGTTCAAAAGTAAGATGAATTAGTTCAGCAAAGCTGCTTCGATACGCATTTTAATGAGGCAACTAGATGTGACTACAATAAACAAGTGAAACGGAAATTTCGCAAATGATGTTCTCGGAAAATAAAAAGAATCTGCTCCACTAGGTTCTTTAATCCATGTATATCTTTCCTCGCTTTATTTAAAGATCAACTTTGAACCCATACTGCACTTTGTAAATATCTTTTCAATGCCAACTAAGTATTTTAAACATAGGTAAAGCGTCATTACGAATTGAAAATTTGAAATACTAATTTCTTGCTTTTCAGTCCAACTAATTTCTGAAAGTGTTTAAAATATCTTTTTGTTTCTTTAATGTAACCATTTTGTCACTTTTATGTTCTGGTGAATTTGTTCTAATTGTGACAACATACATGCTCATCTACACTGACATTTTCACGTGTGCCATACGATTTTCAAATTTTAACATTTCCAAACATTCAATCGCTTTTCCCTTATTCGGCAGTGCAGAAAAAGCAACACTGCAACAACTCGCGGTATTTATTTTATTATTTTTTTGCAGCGTCCTACAGTTTCGTGCTTGCTTGTTTGCTATTTTCCGTTTATTCCAACTTAAATCAATAACAAAAATCAATAAAAATAGACAACCGCATTAGGGTTACATCAACCTGGGTTTATATGTAGTCGAGGCTCTAAAAACTTTTAGCTATTACTCTTCTGTGCTCTGTAAAGTAGTTTTATAATCTAAAATATAAGGCTATCGTGTTAGCTCTGCATAAAGAGCACGTAAGACATCGTGTAACAACAGGACAGGAAACAGGACATTAACTATGTGTTTGAAAAAGCCAATAGTTCTGTATGACCTTTGAGAACAGGAGGTTGGGAAAGGCCCAAGATCCCCTACCAATGAAGTAATAAGTTGCCCCAGGTATAAAAGACTGGGTACTGGCTGTCTCAGGGTATCATTGAATACAGAGCCCCACTCTCAAACCCCATCTCCTCCATCAAATCGCAGCATGCGAAAGGCAAATTCCGTCTTCACAGAGAACACCCCAGCCACTTAGTCCACATCGACACCGAAACCACTCCGATATGCGATCACCTCACCCTCCTTCAGCAGAAATATATCTCTCGCACCCTTCATCAAGGCATTCCTATCGCCAACGAAACTGTCATGACCTCCCACAGACCCCTAAACCGTGACCTCGTTCGAGTCAACCGTGTTCCCAGGAAACCCCGGAGCAAACTCGCACACCCCCCAACTGCTCTCCTATCTTCCCTGTACCCTGACCACCCTGGAATCCTCATTGACATAGTGGAGGACACTCCACTGTCAATGAGGTGAACGGACTACTGACCGTGACCGTATGACCCCCCAAATGTGGTACACGTACAACTACGTACGGCCATGCCACCCCCCCTATTTTTCAGGAATGTTTTCAGGATACCATTACATTTACCCCCCTCTTCTACCATTGTAGTACCGTCTCAGGGTATGGCTGAAGAGGAAGCAACTCCTATAACGGTCTTTGCCTTGTAATTTGTGTGTATGACATGTATTTTATTCGGCAACAAATACTTTGAAAATTGAAAAAAAATTTAGGATCGTCTAAGGGTAAAAAAACGTAGTATACGTGAGAGTTTGTAGAATAGTTAACGTGAGTTATTGTTAGCAAATGTTTTAAAATTGTTAGTGTGTTTTCATAAAAAAGGAGCGTGAAAATACTAAGAGGCTCAATGGTTCGCGCAACATTGGTCTTTTGAGCCAGATGAATGTTGTGCGAACTGATATTTTTTTGTACTAATAATTTTAAAACATTTACTAACAGTAACTCACGTTCAGCTATTTTACCAAATTTCAAGTATATTACTTCTACTTTAACCTTAGACTTCCAGCCTGTTGCCAAGCAGGGAATCTTTCCATCTTTTGCGGGCTCTTCATATATCTCTTTTGACTGTGGGAGGCATATCTCTTACAATTTTTACCGATCCGTTGTTGTTCATTCTGGATATGTGTATTCCATTCTGCTCTTCTTGTTCTTGACCAGTCTCTTATTGCTTGTATTCCACATTGTTCTCTATTGTTGTTTCTTGCTTGGTCTAGTCTTGTCTTGCCAACCATTTTTCTTAACATTCTTATTTCCTTGGATATGTTCTGTTTTCGTTGTGTCCGATCTGGTCTCTTTCACATAGGTTAGTATTGGCCTGACTACGCATTTATATTTTTTACTTTGGAGTATTTATTACACCATACAGTGTCATCAGACATCCCGATGTCATGACCGCTGTATTATTATTTATTTTATTCAACAAATATATGTTATACATCTTTGTAAATCACAACCCATTTCTTATATATTCTTGCTGCGAAATATAGAAATTTACAACTGTTAAAAACAAATATATTTTAAAACTTACAGATAAATTAAATTTAATTTAAACAGTTTCTGTAATGCCTTATAAATTATAATATAATATATCGATACATTATTTTCAAACCTTTATAAATACAGAGTGTGTGTGTATAATAATATATATATATATATATATATATATATATATATATACACACAGGGTATCCCTAAATTACCTTAAACGCTTCAGGTAAATTTTTTTCTTTAGAATTCTTAAGGCAAAACTGCAAGAAAAAAATTTTCTCCGCAGCTTACTTTTCGTGTACGATGGTGTTAAAGTTCATGCCGTTAGTGCAGAATTTTAGCCAAATGGTTATAAAAAATTAAGTAAAACCGCTAATTAACATTGAATTAGCAATTTACTTCTTCGTTTGGAAGTACTGTTAAAATGATACTTTTGGTAAAAGTACAATTTGACAACAATGCAGGTGCATGGGTACTGTGATAAAAATTTCGAAAATCTGTTAGCGTTTTGACACGTGTGTCAAGTAAATCAATTTTGAATTGATATTACGAATTCTGCATTAAATTCGCCTTTAATTCGTGTTATTGAGTTCACTTGTGTCTTAACCATCACTATGGCGTATGCTACAAACGAGTAGGTGGATACGATTTGGATTCTTGCGGAATGTGAGGGAAACTGCAATGAGGCTGCTAGGGTTTACGCTCAGCGTTTTCCTAATAGAAGACATCCAAGCCACGTAGTAATTCGACCTGCAAATCACAGATTTCGAGAAACTGGAAATATCCTTCCTGTTCAAAATTGGGATAGAGGTCGACCAAGAACTGTTAGAGGACAATAACTTAGAAGAGGAAGTTCTTGATCTGGTAACTGAAGAGCCAAGTATTAGTGTGCGTGCTGTTTCCAGAGTTGTTGATGCATCAAAAACCACTGTTCACAAGATCATAAAGGATGATGGCCTCTATCCCTACCATAAGGTCAGAGTGCAACATTTATTAGAGGAAGATTATGAAAAACGCATTACGTTCTGCAACTGTTGTTACAACAACATAGAAGAAACCCAAGATTTGTAAATAAAAATTTTATGGACAGATGAAGCCACTTTTACACGAAATGGCATTTTTATCTTCCACAATCAACATATTTCGGCCCATGAAAATCCCCACGCCATCCCTGAAGGGAATTATCAAGTTATATTTTCGGTCAATGTATGGGCAGGAATCGTAGATAACAAATTGGTAGGTCGTTTTGTACTAGCTCAGCGATTGAATTCTAACGATTACTTGAATTTTCTAAACGGCGAACTCCCAACATTATTAAAAGATATTCCTTTATTGGTTCGCTGCGATATGTGGATGCAGTTAGACGGGGCGCCATCCCATTATGCGGCTAGAACGAGAAACTGGCTTTTTTATCCAAGAAAATGGGTCGGCCGCGGAAGTACAGTGGTCCAAGAAGCCCAGATTTAACACCACTGAATTTCTTCTTGTGGGGCCATTTGAAAAACATGGTGTATGTGACGCCAATTGAAAATGAAGAAGAGCTAGTACTTCGTGTTCGTAAAGCAGCAATAACCGTTAATGAAGCAATGCTCTGGCGTGTCCAACAGACTATAGTTACAAGGGCAGTCAAATGCCGTGAAGTTGGTGGCAGAAATGGAAAAAACGATTTATTATTCTTAACTATTTCTCTCCATAATAACAATTCAAATTTAAACACTTGTCATACCTTGGTACAATCTTTGTATATCTTCATAAGAAGATGTCACCTGTGACGAAACCCAATTTTGAACCGTCGTTTTGACATCGTCGTCGCGTAGAAAGCGGTCGCGGATTCTAAAAAAATCTAAGATAGAGGAAGAAGAGGTGATAGTCACTCGGCGCTGAGTCGGTTAAAAAGTTCCCAATTGGATTACAAAAGCACGACTCCAAAGGTTATCAATCCTATTGTTCTGAATCGCCCTTCTCATCTTCCTTAAAGTCTCATTATACATACCTGCATTGATTGTTGTACCACGTTCCATGAAATCAACCAACAATACGCCTTTTTGCCTCAAAAAACAGAAGCCATAAGTTTTCGGTTTTTGAATGTTTGCTTGAACTTGTTGGCTTTGCGGGAATTCGCATGCTTCCATTGCCTGATTTCAACATGACAGTGTACGAAACTCAAGTCTCGTCGCCAGTCACAATGTGATCTAGGTAGCCATTGCTATCAGTTTTGTTTCACTTTTTTCACAAGATCTTCGTTGAGAATAGAGAATTTGTTTGGCCATCTCTGAAATTCCTATACTAGTGTCTGACCTATACTTGGTGGGATTTTTAACCTTGGTGTTTATGTTAGCTCATTTTTATACAACTGAATACAATGACAGAACCACGGTAAAGTGACGTAAGGGTAATTCATTAACCATTAAAGCACTCCCACAGTGCACTAAACGCCTATCATTCGGCGGAAATATTTAAACGACCCTTAGTTTCCGGATATATAATGCGCCGAGAAACTCAATAATTAACATTATTGTAATGGATATTAGAAAATCCATATTTTACTGTCATCATCATCATCTGACGTGGGGCTGACTCGAGGGTCACTCCTGGATTACGCCAGGCCCACTCCATGCCAGTAAGGTGGGAAGGAATTTATGGGATAAGGTGGGATCGGGTGCGGTGTTGCACCGCGTTAGTATGCCTGCAATGTATACCGCAAGGCACCGCTGCTGCAGCACCGGGTAGTTAGTAAGCTACGCATTAATGGGATTTTGAGTACGTAACCGGGACCGTTATGCGATTATGCATTTGACCCTAATAAACTTTGGTATCAAAGGCTCACGTTGTTCGTATCTCTTATCTGTTTATTGTTCTAAGGTAACAGATTTCACCTATCTTAGTTTCCTAATAACTAATAACTTAATATTAACCCCAAATCGTACTATTTCCACTTAATTTTAATGTCGACTCTCGGTTCTTCTTCCTTCTTTTCCACCCTTCCCCTCTGCAGTTGTCGGCTAGGAGTCCATCGTTTTCTTTCCCACTGGCACTTGTTTCGTTCCTTCTCCTTTGTTTTCCCCTTTCTCACCCTCTTACTGCTTCTTCTTCGTTAACCTGTTCTTCATCAGTCGATTCTTGATCGGATTCTTCAATCAGTGGTTATGCTCGTCTTACCTCTCTTCGGATATCCTCTTTTCTTCGTGCCCAGTCCTCCCATGTCTCTTTGGGTATGCCGGTGTTTTGGATGTCCCTCTCCAATGATGTATTCCACGTGTAGCATGGTCTTCCTATCTTTTTTTCTTCTGTTTGCATGGCATAAGCTTGCTGTAGAGGATGGTTGGCAAGTCTTCTTAGAATATGTGCCCAGTCCGCACCATCAGTTTGTGTCTGTCCGTAAATACTGTTTCCTGTTCCATGGCCGGTATTGTGTTTCCTGCTTTTGATAATTGCCGTGGGTTTGCTGTGGTGTAGTCTTCCGTGTGTATCTTCCTACCTTCTAATATTACTGGTTCTGTTTGACCGCACCTCGTAATGTTAGCTATCAGACCTATCTAATTTGCGGTCTCTAAATTAAATTAAAATTAATATAAAATAAAATAAAATAACATACGATTAAATAAATAAAATTAGTTTAAATGAGATTAACGTTTACAATTCATTTATTACGTTAATAGGTTACAATTGCCTACCATAGTGCTAATTTATGAACACTATCTGATTCACAATGAAATACAGTAGAAAATTTTACTATCTTGCATGCATTCAAAATCGACTTATTTATTAAAAGTGCCCCTTTTCTTGGGAATTTGGCCCTAGTCGGATAGTATTATTCGCGATTGAAATTTATGGTCTTATTCCAAGAATTCGGTTTTTAGTTGAGACGGCTTATTTGTCGACCCACTGCTATTTCCGTCCCGCAAGGGTTTCTACCTGCTGTCCACCCCTGCTCCATTTCCAAGAACCGTCCCTGAAGCTTATCCTCTTGTACTAAACATGCACGTGTTACAAGATCCCCCGTTTTGATTTCCCTGTCCTGCTTATCCACCTATGTGTTCCTATCCCGTGCTTATATATATATTAGATCCGGCTGGACTACAATACTAGACTACTACTACTACTACAATACTAGACTACTACTACTACACTACTTGGTCACTTAGGTTTTCTGTACTTCTCTCCCTCGTTCTTGCTGTTTTTTCCGCTGTTTTCTTGGTAACCGCTAACTTTTCACCTTTGATCGGTCAGCCGATAGAGCAGCTGGTCGCTGGGTCGCTTGATTGTTCATACACCCTCACTTCACTCACTTGGTAATTTCCACACAGAAATAATTCATAAGCACCTCTCGCTAAGCAATTTTGCCCGACAGAGCCCAAAAGCACGTCCGTTCCCTCGCTCGTCGCAAACGGAACTCTAGAAAATCCACATTTTAATGTAAATTTTTATTGCGTTAATGTTGAAACGGTATCCCTGTACATTTACAGAATTATTTCATGTACGAAAAACATTAGATATCTCCAAAATTAAACAAATTCCCATATTTAATGCATATGTAATAATTTGTAATCACACAACCCAATAGGAAACAATCCTCTTATCTATGCCTTAAAACATCCTTCAGATCTTTGACATTTTACAAAAATTTCTTGCTGCCTCGCCCCATTTCCACATAGGAAACTTGTTTGCCTTAGATCTAACTCGTCACTAAAATTAATAATAACATCTATCTTGTCTCTTCCCGGGACAGGAGTACTCTTACGCAGGAAACTTTTTTTAATTTAATAAGAAAATAACTTTTTTCTCTCGCTTCCGACTTCCTTCACGCCCATTTTGTGAAAATGTTGCAACATTTACGTTTCGGCGGAAGTCCCATCTTTGGAGCGTTGCACTGGTTCTTTATTTCGTTGTGAACTGGAATGAAATATTTAACGGGGCTTAAGGAAAGCGTCGAATTTGAAATGTTGAGTAATCGTGTTATTAATTTATTTGTACCTGTTATTTTGTGCGAATTTGTTTAATGGTGTTTATTTGAACTGAGACAACTAATTTGTTTGCTTCGATTTCTGTAAGGTTAGTTAGTGCGAATTGTATGCAACGAGCGTCCTTAATTGGTGCTTTTCAAGTAAAAATAGTTAACTACTAGAAATATCGGAAACAAGGTACTTGTTTGCTTAGTTAAAGCAAACAAAATTTAACGTCAGAGCAAACTTTAGAAATAATAATTTGTGTAATTGGCAATTTAACATTTTACATACGTCGCTTTAATGGTACTTGATATACAAACGTAATACAACAACAAATTTAAATTTAGGACTGCATAACACGCCGGGGCTCTTTCTTTTTGGCCTATGGGGAAACGAAAGACCTGCATAATTTTATTTGACTCGTTAGCACAATAAAATGTAAAGTATTATACATTCGATTTTTTATCTCTGTAGTTACGTATTCGATTTAAATTTTTTATAATAATCCCGCGTCCCGCAGGATAAGCACGACGCGGGATGCTTTCGTTGGAAAGAAGGGCGGCATACGCAAACGTTGGGATTAAGCATAGCTTAAGATTCATTTTAAGTGGATGCACTTGGGAGTCCTCCACTGTTCGTGTTAATTACACTAATTATGCCACTGCCACATGCACACAGAAACTGCAAATTCGTCTTGTCTAGTCGACACCGCAGTTTCCCTGAGCAAATCTCTTAAAACCTATGATTTGTAGACGTATTTAGTCAGATCCTCTGTATAGTAAACAAGGTGGGGAATCTTTCCGTACTTTTTCCACTTGCTTTTAATTAGTTAGTTAGCTCGCAAAAAGCACAAGTAGCATTAAGCGATGGTTAGAATGAGCTCGTTAATTTTTTAGTCTTTTTTTCAATTTATACATTCTAAATCTGTGCAAATCTGAAAGAAAATGTGAATAATAAATGACTTTCTGACGCTGTTCATATTTTGACTGAAAAATCCGTTCTCTAATGCTCGGTTTTAATACATTTTATATAAATCGGATTTGTAGGCATAAACATTTCAGAATAGAGTGAATATATTCTTAATGGGTAAGGCATTTGTAAGATTAGTTTAACCAGTTCCTGCATATGTTATTCCTTAAATTTAGAAAACCAAAAATATCCATTGCAATATCGTGGTGTGATTTAAACACGTACACAATGTTTAAATTTATGATAGCGGAATATTAAAAATAAGGAAGATAATCCCTATTACACGATGAGGAAGGAGTAGATATTTTCAATGTTATCGTATAACAAAAGAAAATAATGCAGATCAAACTAAACGAGAAGTGATCGTTCGTCAATAGACGCCCAAAAATAATTTAATTACTTATCAGTGTTTGACAGTAATTTATGTAATTGAAATATATATTCTTAAAATTCGTCCAAATTTTATCCGAATACATTTGGGTAAAGTAAAGTCAGGTATAAGTATTGCTTAAACAAAATAAATGTAAATTTTCAGTTTATGGAATTAAAATGGCACCATTAAGAATTCAACGTTCTTGGTTTCAAATTTACTTAAATATGAAGATCTCGCTATGTATAGCTGTAGCTATTTTGTTATATTAAATATGAAGAAACCATGCATACAGCTAACTGGCTATACAGGGTGGTTCACATAAGATAATGAACTCACATGGCGAGAGGTACAGGGATCGATGCCCGGCACCTCCACCATATGTTACGTTTGAAATCGTAACTGATAAGGAGCCTTTTGTCCTTATCGCCGGGATCGCCAGAGAAACAACTACCCTTTTATAAAGTGATTGGTTTTATTCATTTACTACACGCTACAAAACAATTATACCTTATTCTAAAATATTAAGTTAAAACTACTTACAAAAACATTAACATGTACAAGGCTATTGCTAGGGTGGAATATTTTCTTTCACAAATCGCAACTGCCAACTGTCAACTATGCCCTGACTGTCACACTCCACTACTATGAAGTGTCCTTTTTATAAATTCCCTTTTGCACCTATAAGCGATGACCTGATTGATTATTTAATTTTCCTTATCAAGCGTATTACTTATTTCACATTGTCTAATTTAATATTCCAATGTGCTTTAATTTTGCGGAGTTAAAATGACTGCATTGCTTGCAACATAAATGTGTATGTAATTGAAATCACATTACAGCAATTATGAAGCAATAATAATTCAATTTCGAATTTTGGAAATTGGGTTCGTAACATTATGCTTCTATGCGAACCATTTTACAAGTCAATGATTCACCTTAAATAAAATTTGGAAATTTTATATATTAGGGATCATGGAAACCCTAATTCTGTTTAAGTGACAAAATGCCATTGCAGCTATTGATTCGTTATTACGGTACCTATTCACCATAAATTAAAACGCATATTTACTCTTTCATCACTGTCATGCGTTTTAATTCGTTACGGCTTTTAATCGCAAACAATTGCCTTTATTGTAAGAAAAATTTGTCAGTTAAACAGAAGTAAAGTGCCTTAGTAACTTACAAAATAGGTTGCTTAAAATTATAAGCCGGTTGGTGGACGGGAGTGTACAGGCCTACTATTTGAAATGTAGGCAACCCAAAACACTTATTACCAGTTACTACGACATCGACATTTTTATTGACGGTACTATAAATCGGAGACGCCTGTTTACTTAGTATGGTATTTTGTTCTACTCAATATCTAAATAAAGTAATTGTGGACGAAGTCTTATTTATAAACATCTAAATTTAATTATTTCGAATATTATCAAAACGTAAGTATGACAATTTATTAACTTACACGATTTTGATAATGTCAGTAAACTTTCAAGCATATCAAACATGCATCTGTGATTTATAATACCATGAATAAAAACATAACACATTGTCATGTGTGCGATATGTATTTTGGGTTGCCTACTTTTGGAATGGTAGGCTAATAGTCAGATGTAAATCACCCCGTATGTAGGTTAATTACTTAGAATATCGTTGTATATCTGTTCACTTAATCTTAATCCATAAAAGTATGTACAAATGGTCGCTCTAGTATGTTTTTCCATTGGCGGTAAGTAAGTTTCTAGAAAATTATTACCCTAAATCCAGTGAAGAAAAAACACAACAACAAAAATGCATTAGTAACGGAAATTCATGTACGTTGAATTGATTTACAGTAACATTGATTATTTTAGATGTTAAAGATGAAATTGCATTAGGATACAATGCAGTAAGGTGAGGTTGCATTAGGACACAATGAAGTAAGGGGAAATTGCATTAGGATACAATGACGTATGGTGGGATTGCATTAGAATACAATGAAGTACGGTGAAATTGCATTAGGATACAATAAAGTAAGGTAAGGTTGCACTAGGATACAATGAAATAAGGTGAAATTGCATTAGGATACAATGAAGTAAGGTGGGATTGCCTTAGGATGCAATGAAGTAAGGTGGGATTGCATTAGGATACAATGAAATAAGGTGAGGTTGCACTAGGATACAATGAAGTAAGGTGAAATTGCATTAGGATACAATGAAGTAAGGTTAGACTACTATAAAATTCAGGCGAACTTTTAGAGATAGACATTTTAATTGGGTGATTCCTATATTAGTTTGTGGTGTAATTATCTTGATTTGTGAAGATATATCTCATCGTTAGCTACTTCTGTGTCTTTATGAAGGTTCTTGTCCTGTATAGATCCATCGTCTTCAGCCTCCATCTTTCCCAGTCTCATTGTCGGAGACTTCTTCCTTCTATTACGTTTCTTGTATGTGTTTTCCATTTATAGGACGGACGACCTCTTCTTTTCCTCCTCCTGGCGACAGTTGAAATAATATGTTTTTTAAGCCATGGGTGTTCTTGCATTCCTTCTAAACGACTTAAAAATGAACAAGGATATTGTAATATAAAGCATATATGTTTGTATTTGGCGGCTAATAGTCGTCTATTATTGATAATTAGAGCAAGCGGCAATGTTTGATGTTAAAAACTAATCCAATAGCAATAGTTTAACCGTATTAGAGTCAAGTCGAGTTTGTGTGTTTGATTGAATAATCTTTTCTATCTTCTTAAGATTTGTCTTCTTAATAATATACAGCAATACAGAGAAACGATTTAGCAATAGAACAACGAAATGTAGCCGTTGCTATGCACCAAAGAGGAGATCGCCAGGTCGACATTGCTGATATGTTAGGAACCACGCAGAGCGTAATTTCACATACCCTTTCGCGCTTTAGAGAAACAGGTAATGTTCATCACTAAAAAAACGTTAGATTTGTTGTTTTTGATAATTTTTTATTATAAATGCAGTAGGTGTTGCCTTTAAGTGTCTTACACTGTAATATCCCTATTCATTTTCGAGTAGTTGATGTGGCCGTACCAAAGAAGGGTTCTATTTTTTACATTTCTGATAATGGATGAAGTATTTAATTCCTATTTCTTTGCATATATCTTCTGTTTTTCATGTATCTCGTTTCATAGTTTGTAGACATCTTTTGGAAAAGTCCAATTCGACTGTTCTTATTTTCTTTCTCAAGCTGTCGGTTAGCGTCTTTATAGTTAAACAAATTACTATTGGTTTTATTCAAGAGGTTACGTTTCGTTAATTGGGCAAACCATGATCAAAATAAATATAGCCCATGACACAAGCAATTATACTGTATTGATAGTTACCTTGTGGTAAACTAGAAATTCTGTTTGGGGTCACTGTAGCTGAAAAACTAAGCACTGGAAAGTACCACAAAAGGTAAATGCATCAAATTATATCTGTCGTATCAAAATCACGCGTAAAGCCTGCAGAATGCTAAAAAACAAGTTAAAGCGTTTCAGAAAAATTTATATTAAGATTCTGCCACAACACCTTAACAGCAAATAGGTATCAAAGTATAATGTATAATTTAAAATATAACTATCGGCAAAAGAAAATGTTGAGACAGATGGAAAGGATACCGAATTCATTTAGAAAGTATTATCCTCACCATCCAATTCGTTTCTACTGAAGTAGTTAAATTATATATTTAAATTATCAGCTGTCATTCAAAAGAATTTCGCTACCCACAGTAAAGGTGTTCAACTCGCTTTATAGGAAGACTAACAACTAAACTCTGATTTATTTTCAATCTTCTGTTGATGTTTAAACTGCAACTGTCACGATTGAAAACATTGTTTCCGTAGATTTTGTCCACACACTCCCATCCAGTTCTAAAAGCGTTATAAGAAGTTATCGATTACCAACAAAATTGAAATCTAATCAGGAGAAGCCTCGTACGAGGCTTGTTCGGAAATTAAAGCCCGATTAACCATAAAACAAAAATTTAAAAAAAGGTTATTACGCTTTAATCTTAGGCCGTCTGTAACACACATCAATTTTGTATTGTCGTTTTAAGGTCGTCGTCGTCGAGAAAACGGTAGCAGGTTAATTGATTTGGTCAATGAATTACACAGTGCGAATCGCAGCGTGTCGTCAGGCGTTATTTGCAAATGCGCTACTCCAGAGGTCTTAACATTTTTAAGGTCGCACCATACACGTCTGCATTAATTTTCCAGAAAATCCACCAACAATACGTGTTTCCTGTTCCAAAAAACAATACACATAAGGTTTCAGTTCTCGAACAATTGTTTGAACTTGTTGGGTTCGGGAAACTCACATGCTTCCACTGCATTGATTGTTGCTTGGTTTCTACATTTGTTTAAGAAATCTAAGTCTCGTCGCCAGTCACAGTGTAATTGAGGAAGCGACGGAAGGTCACGGCAAGCGTCATTTGTTGATCTTTATGAACATCCGCCACCCATCTCGCTCAAAGTTTACTGTAGGCTCTCTCATACAGTACCATATGCGAAATTTGAGGAAAATTTGCCGCCATTTTCGAAATACACAGAATCATTGTTGACAACAGAAGATCTCCCACTTCGTTCCTCTTCGTGTACGTTTGTTTGGCCATCTCCTACACCATTCTGACTTGTTCTTCGCTCATGATGCTGGAACCATAATCCTCGCATATTTGATGGTTAATTTTGTACGCGTTTTCGTTATTTTGCATTACGAAAACGAATCACGGCGGGTCTTTCACCTTTGGCGGGATTTTCGATCGTAGTCTTCATGTTAGCGTTTTATTTTACAACTAAATACAATGACAAGACCACGGTAAAGTAACGTGTGGCTAGCTCATCAACCGCTAAAGCTCCCCCACAATGCACCAAATTAACTTCGCCCCTCATTCGGCGGGAATATTTAAACGGTCCCAAGTTTCCGAATTAGCCTTGTAATACGATCAATATGAAATATATTTTCTATGGATGCAAACAAAATGTATATAATGATATAATGACGCTACATATGACGTCATAGGTTGCTGGAATTTGAACAATCACCAACTGTGCATATATAGGGGTATTGTGCCAACAGAATTGAAATGCGTAATACTTGAATAATATTATACATATGTAAACATTCTCTTCTCTTTGTTTTATTTTAAAAAGTATGTACCTAATTGTTTAATTTAACAATAATAAAAAACCTAATTGATATATTAATTAAATAAGAAAAAAACAAAATTGGAAAAAGTATGATAGAAAGCAAAATTGGAAATATATGGGTTTGGATAGCTAGTGCGTAACTTAAAAATTACTGAGCGTGATCGCCATAGTATCGATGTTGATACGATAATTGCATTCATATGTAATACAACAGTTTTAACAAGTCTTATCGTTTTATAATTACTACACTACATACTATTTACTGAGCCTATATATAAATTTCAGCAACATACTTTTAATTTTCTTTTTACTAGATATGTTTCGAAAATTTGTTTTTACTATAAATTTGTTTGTTAGTTATATTTGGTTACATACTATATATATTTAATAAATTGTTATAATTCTATTATAGCTATTTCTATTTCTATTTTGTTCTTTGTTAAAGCGAATTAAATGTAAAACTAAACTCTTGGTCAGTTATATGGCTTTGATATAAAACCCAGATTGTTAACATATACTCAGCTCGGATGCTAGCCACAGCCTTAGAATTATTAAATGCGAATTATAGAAATATACATACGTTCGGGGGACGAGGGGGTTCCCTTTTCTGAATAGGTTCGATAACATGTTTATTTTCTTGAAATTGTTTCTAATCAACTTATTCTAGAATAAACAGTGTCTGTACATTTCCATCAACATATAGTTTTATATATTTTTTGGTAACAAGAATTATATGTAGAGTAAATATGTTGTTATGTTATATTCACATTCCGTTTTAATTGACTCTGTAATAAAGACGAGTGTGGTGCATATGCTGCTTTTTAGCAACATTAGTCACGAATACCGGAGCCCGTACGTTAGCCACAGCCAAAAAATCTAGCATATGCGAACGTGAATTACCGAAATCTCTTTTAGGGTAATTTTTACAAGGCAGATCTCAAAATTTAAATTGCTTCCAGTAAAGTACTTTCTATATCGTATTATGGAGATTAAATTACGTAATTATTTTTTAGCGCAGAATAATACAAGCTTTAAAATTGTAGTTATTATATGACTTCTTAATAAGATGCTCAGTGTACGTTATATTTAAAGTAACACTCGTATTTTTACTTCTAATTGAACTAATAATGTATTATGTATATTATATTTCTTCTTGTTGATGGCAGGTACCGAAAGTTTGGCTGTTATGTCAGTTACCTAACATTAGATAAATCCGGATTGATACGAATACCGTCATCGGGTAACTAGCCACAGAATCGAATAAGCATGAATGTGAATTATAGAATTGTGCCCTTGTTGTAGTTGTTAACTATGCATGTTTCGAACATTATTTCCGCTAAAACTGTTCTCTGAGATAGTGTGCATCGAGTACCTTCAAATGCTCGTCGTATATTTAGTTACGTTGTTAGGGACCACATAATATGCTGTTGTGCGGCCATGTGTAACGGCAGTGCAAAATAAAAAAGTAAAATAACATGAATAGCCCATCAAGATTGCAAATAACTCAAGTCTGTAGAGCTTACATCCAGAACAGGAAGAACTAATTTGGAGAGTTTACATTTAATACAAATTTCCCTAAAATGAAAATAGGGAAGTATAGTAAATATGCATTTAATTCGAATTTTTGTGTAGTGTAGAGAACAATAAATTATTGTCCTGCAAAATATACAACTGTCTCGATAGCAGATCAAAACACAGGGGGCACAGCACCTCAAACAGGAAGCTTTCAACTTAAGAAAAAAAAATCGTGTCATACATCAGAGAAAATCTACAAAATTTCCAATTACAACTGGAGGAAAATGTAAGAAATCTGGCTAAGAAGACCTGCCAACCATCCTCTACAGCAAGCTTATGCCATGCAAACAGAAGAAAAAAGATAGGAAGACCACGCTACATGTGGAATACATCATTGGAGAGGGACATCCAAAACACCGGCATACCTAAAGTAAGAGGGCGAGGAAGGGGAAAACAAAGGAGAAGGAACGAAACAAGTACCAGTGGGAAAGAAAACGATGGACTCCTAGCTTACAACTGCAGAGGGGAAGGATGGAAAAGAAGGAAGAAGAATCGAGAGTCGACATTAAAATTAAGTTGGAATAGTACGATTTGGGGTTAATATTAAGTTGATGCGTAGCTTACTAACTACCCGGTGTTGCAGCAGCGGCGTCTTGCGGTATGCATTGCAGACATGCTAACATTGTGCAATACCCCACCCTATCCATTAAATTCCTACCCACCTACTGGCATGGGGTTGGCCTGGCGTAATCCAGGAGTGACCCTCGAGTCAGCTCCATGTCAGATGATGATGATGATGATGAAAATATAGAACTGCTTGCAGTAATTAGAGCATTATTATTTGGAGCCCGAACATGTTTTCTCTGTTATAAATGGATATGCGTATGAATACGCCGAAAAATATGTTGTCTGTGACCCTATAAAACATTTGGTCGCCTTTCCAATTTTCTTCAATAGAATATTAATGGAGTAAAATTTATTCAATTTTCCTAACAGTTGTTCTCGATTTAGAACATTTACTTATTAATACGATAACGAATTTTAATTATAAATGTAATATTCAACCTTTACATTTTATGTTTATTTCTCCTCCCGAATGCTCTGAAAATGTTCATTTTTCATTAAGCTTCATTATTGTTAAAATGAGGTTTGTTAGCGTTAGTATTATAGGGAAATTTACACAAAATTTGTGCTCCCGGCAGTAAAGTTGTTCATAATTTGATTTGGTATTCACTAATTGGTCTTTGTTGTTGCAGAACCTACCGTTTGCAGTATAAGGCAATTTCGATGTGCTAATTCAAAATGTATACCGCTCACGTGGATGTGCGATGGAGAAAGCGACTGTGATGATGGATCGGACGAAAATGCCGAAGAATGTGCTAGTAAGTATTTTTAATTATTTGGTTTATCGTATTTTAAGGCTCAAAGTTACAGTTTAACCGTCAAATATTCTAAACCAGGTTGATACTTCAGCAACTTGTAACAAGTAGTTCTTTCAAAAATATTTATTAGCTTTTCCATTTTTTTTTAATTTAAAAATAACCTTAATAAGCCTTGAACGACTGATATTTTTTAAAATTATAAACTGGCTGGTCAGTTCAAATTAGTGCATTATTAGTGAAATTGAAAAAGAAACAAAAGTACATGTAGCGTAATTCATATACCGGGAAAACAGAATTTTGTCGATATTATCTCCCCAGATATATTTAAATAAGATATTTTTCTATTGTTAATTGACCGATTGCAGTCATTATGTCGTTGATTTGTCTAGTTTCAATCAATTTTTAAAATAAATCAATAATCTTATTCGCCTATCACGCGATGACATAAAGCAGCTTAAACAGAGTAATGGTAGCACGTCAAAAGTTTCATTTTTTAATTTTCGTTGTTATCAATTCAGTTAACAACAAACCGGTCAGTTTTTTATTTTGTTAGAGCAAATTAACAAAAAACTAAATTTTATGAAAATAAATTAAAAATCACTTTTTATGTGCTATGTGGGGACCATATCTATTAGTATATTAAGGACCTAGTTGTGTCATCTCCCTACTACGTGTACCTAATAGGGGTAGTAAGACAGTAAGAGTATTTATTTATTTTAAAATTAATTTAAACTGAAAAACTAAAGCTCTGCTGAGTGTAATCGATAATTAATATTTAAATGCGAAATTTTTATTTAAAAGTATTTGCAAAGAAAGTATCGACAAAAGTCTGTTTTTTCAATAGCTGATTTCAATTAGATTTACTTTGTATTGCTTTAGATTTTAAATTATCGTTTGTAAAGTTCAGGGTTTCGCGGTTAGTGTCTAATGAAGTCACTCTTCGGGCTTAGACCGCGTCGTCGTGGAATTGATTGATGCTGACGTTCCGCTAACCGATACAGATAGCATTATCAAAGCGGCCTAAGCCCGAAGAGATAACTTCATTAATATCGTTTTTTAAATCTTTTGGATTTAAGAAGATAATATTAGTTAAGCAAATTAATTGAAAATACCGATCATATTAACAAGGAACTAAATACAAATAAGAAAGACATTTAAAAATCACTGCGTTCAACAATCGAAGCAGAGACTTTTTTTGTGATATGTGGGGACCAGAACCCTTAGTCTATTTAGGATCCAATTAGGCCATCTCAGTACTACGTGTAAAAATAGTGGTAGTAAGGCGGTAGGATTCTTTAATTTATTTAAAATTGATTTAAACTGGAAAAACGAATGTTCTAATGAGTGTATGTATTCGATAATTAATTTTTAAATGCGAAATATATCATTGAAAAGCATCTGCAATGACTTTCTCAATAGGTAATTTCAATTAGATTTACTTCTGT
This sequence comes from Limonius californicus, assembly GCA_014611495.1. Classification (NCBI taxonomy): domain Eukaryota; kingdom Metazoa; phylum Arthropoda; class Insecta; order Coleoptera; family Elateridae; genus Limonius; species Limonius californicus. The sequence continues at coordinate 15,207 of JABXWE010002499.1, read as the reverse complement.
GTTGCTTGAGCTTTTGATTTTTGGTAGACCGATTTTTGAAAAATTACACGTTACAAAGAACAATATTCCAAGGGATAGCCAACACCTACTGCAGCTTCTAAAAATTGTTTAATCTCATTGAAATAGCCAAAAATATGTTTTATTTATCTATGCATAGGAAAGCGTCAATGTGGTATTTGATACTTGGGTAGAGAACTTGGCTCCGATGCGGAAGGTCGATAGTTCAAATCCCTAACTCCATGCCTGGCCAGTCATTTTAAATAATTGGGAACCTGAGTTCGAATGAACCAGGGCTGATAATACGGTTGTCAATGTCACAATCTGTCTCAATATAATTACTATATACTTTTGACAACCCATATATCAAGCTGATTCGGCGTGTATGAACGAATAAGTTAACGTCGCTAATATCGTAGTTCAAAGTGGCAGAGAAAGAGTCTCAAAAATAGGAAATCTTTCCCATCCAACATTTTACGGGTTAATGTTATTGAGATTTTTATTCGCACAGGAAAGTTACGATTAAAGTAATTTTTTATGAAAGCATATAAAGCTCTTTTACGATTACGCAAAGTGTATCTGCCAGTAACGCATCCAGCAAATTTGTTTTGTTATGGCGGAAGTTGGGAATTTATATATTTTTCCCGTCGGGATTTGATATAAACCATTTTCATTTTAGCACTTTCTTGATATGTAATAGGATTGAATAATAATATGTTGGTTACAAACTCCACGGCAACAACATTGATTTCGAAAAGATTAGAAAACTTGATTTGTGTTTCCCGTCAATATAAGTAGATCCGTTTAATAAATGTACAATTTCAATATCTTTAACTACTTCTGCCGGTAATATTTAAAACAAAAAATAATTGATAATTACAATTTTTACTACAGCGGACAGACAATTTCCTGTTTTCAATTTGAAACGAGTTCAAACTTTGTATATGAGTAACATTATTCGTATATAAAATTAGCAATTCAATATGTTGAGACTTTAAAAAAGCTTCAGTTTCTAACAGATTTGTATACCGTACATCCGGCTGAAACAATTTTTCCTGAAATTTTCCAGCCGACCTTGCATCCACTTTTATGTGATGCGATTCCTCTTTTTGTGAAATCTGCTTTAGCTTTACGCCATCCGTCAGCAGATCGTGTCAACCTCATTTTCCATCTATTTCCCGTACTTTGTATGTCTAGAATTTTCGTTTTTATGTGTCAACCCGTTCGTGCAGTTCCACTGTGTGTAACAATTGTTACAATGGAAAGCTCTGTTTCTATCGGGTTTTGTATTTTTTTCCTTTTTGCCTCGCGTATTATTTTGCATGCCCACGTTTTCGAAGCATTTATTATGGGGAAACATACTTGCTCCCAAATTCATACAGGGAATTTTTCTTTTTAGTAGGTATACGTTGCCTATGTATACTTTTAAAAAGAACGCGTCAATTACGCCTATTATGTAGGCAACCAACTATATAAATAACTGAAGCATGCTGTGACCAAAAATTAAATTAATTCAAGGTTAAAAAATAAAATTAATCTTTATTTAGTGTCTTCTTGCGTTTTTTATACAACCATGTGCAGTAAAGACGAAAAAGTGGAAATTCTAATGTGGTATCAGAATGGTAACAGCGTAAGAACTGTGAGAAACTTATTTTCACTAAAATATCTAGAAAGACCTGTTCATTGTATTCGAACCATACAATCAATTGTTAGAAAATTTAAATCAGGGGGATGCGTAATAGATTCCCATAAAATAAGAACTAAAAGTAATCACATTTTAACGGAAGAAATGAAATTAAATATTTTATGCTACGTTGAAAAATCATAATTAACAGTTATAACAACTATTATAATTAGAAAAAGTCTGCGCCGGTCGGGAATCGAACTCGGATCAACTGCTTGGAAGGCAACTATGCTGACCATTACACCACCTTACCGCTGACGACGTATTTGTGTTGTACAAAGGAAGTACAATGTTCACCGACCTTACAGAAACATCACCCTGTCGATTTTTGTATTTAGCAAATAAGTCATTATTTGCGTCCTATATACAGGGTGAAATACTTATTTAATATAAACACTGCATCAACATAACCTTCATACTCAAATAATTCGCAACTATAGTGACGTTGGCTTCTGTTTTTTAGTTGTCGGTATAGTTGGTTGCCTACACAATAGGCGTAATTGACGCGTTCTTTTTAAAAGTATACATTGGCAATGTATACAAAAAAAAATTCCCTGTATATTAAGGTTTAATATTCAGGTAGAACTAATGAACGAATTTTATGATTTAATGAATTAAATTGCGTTTATTACTGATCTAAAAATATTTCTAGCATTGGTTGGCATTTACTACTGAAGTTATGATTGAGGCTTTTTGATCAAAAGGTTGTTTACTCCAAAAATAGGCAAAGAAAGATTGGAACTGAGTTAACTGGAAAATAAACCAAACAGAAGTACGAAAATACGAACTTGAACTCCCAAGCTTAATGAAATGTATATTTAGTAAGGCCTGTGGGCCAATGTTAATTATTTATTTATTTATTTTCTTGTAATTTGGTGTGTGTTGATATATCAATGATCTCAGGAGAATATGCCGGCTTATATATGAAAACGTGACGTGTAGAAATTTATATTTCAGAAATATATTTAACAATAGGATCTTTAGTTTATACATTTGTCTTAGTAAAATTTAAAAAGTTCAATATTCGAAAGTAAATTTTATACAAGGACGTTGCAGAGAGTGGATGCGGCATGCGTACGCTGTTGTAAGGCTACGAGGTGTGTTCAATTGAAACCCACCTTTGCTTTATAAAAAATGTATTCAACAATTTAATTACAAATACTTACCGTCACAGTTAAGGCTTCTATTCCATTGTTTTACTAACCGACGTGTACCCTGCTCATAGAATTCTTGTGGCTGCTGATTGAAGAAGTCTTCCACAGCTATCTGTACTTCTGCGCCATACTCAAAATGCCGACCGTTTAACGCTTTTCTCAGCAGTCCAAAAATATAGAAATCGTAAAGTGATAGATCCGGGCTATGGGGCGGATACTCTAACACCCTCCATTTCTTTCGTTTTTCTTTTACCACATTAGCAACATGAGGCCTAGCATTGTCGTGCAGCAAAATGACCCCACTCGTATGTTTTCCTGGACGTTTCCTTCTTATTGCTTGATGAAGCTTGTTCAAAGTTTCATTGTATAGATTTGCATTGACATTTACTCCAGGTTCTTTAAACTCTGTCAACAAGGGTCCTTCATGGTCGAAAATAATGCTAACATCACCTTGCCTGCAGAAGGTTGTGCTTTAAACTTCTTCGGTGGTGGTGAACTTGAATGTTTCCACTGCATCGACGATAACATACTGGATGGCTCGTAGTAATGGCACCAAGTTTCGTCACCACCAACTATCGAAAGAAGAAAGTCATCACCATTTTGTCTATAGTCTGTGAGGTGTTGCAGATATAAGCCCATTCGCAAACATTTTTGTTCATTAGACAAGAGACGAGGAATTCATTGCGAACAAACTTTGCTGTAACCCAGATTACGAACAATACTATGGACCGATACTACACTCGCACCAACAGTTTCTGAAATTTCTCTAATTGAAATTCAACGATTTTCTCTAATAAGGCCTTCCACACATGCCATATTGTTTTCTGTTAATGCAGTACACCGTGCACCTGGTCGCGGCTAATCCATAGTCCCCTCTTTTCAATTTTTAAATTTTGGGCACCATTTCTTCACAGTTGGGTACGCAATACATGCATTTCCATACACGTACGAATCCGCAATGGCTGCACACCCTCACGCTGATCAAACTTGGAGGGATTTTCAACAACAAATGCCATTTCAAAATCGAAGTTTTATAAGTCAGAATCAAATTCAAACGCCAGAAACACTACTAAGATTAACAAACGTCATTTGAATTATTGCATTTGTTTTCAAGGCTAAGTTGATCAAAGATGGGTTTCAGTTGAACAAGCCTCGTACTTAGGGACACCAACTAGAATATAGATAATTCCCTGTTTTATTAAAATTCACTTGACTTCGGATTTTTTGTTATCGAACTACTTAACTTTAAACAATCCAGTTAAAAATATCAGCAGGGGCAGGTGTTGCCCGTAGCGTCAAATATGGAGTTTGTGAGGTTATTAAACCTTGGTGGGTTCTACCTAATGTTAGACATTTTAATGTTCTTATTATAATTATCCTTAAAGGATAATTGCCTTACCTGTTACGCCTTTTCTTTTTAAAATTTTAGCTTGTGGTAAAGGTGTATTAACCCAAGATTCCATGATATTTCCATTCTTTAAATTTTGTAGCATAGTACATAATTGACATAATTTTGTAATGTGTTTTATTACAGTATTTACTATTACACAGAGCAGTTAGATAAATCCTGCTGCTTTTTGGGATAGCCCGTATCAGGCCTCTCCAAAGTTTTTATTTACTATAATAAATTCATTTAGAAAATATGTCTTCCTGTTTTAATACCAAATATTTTATTCTTCCTATTTAAAATTTGGGTATTTTGAAAAATGTTTCCTATTGTAGGTATCACGGAAGTGCCAGAAATATGGTTGAACCGTATCTTTATAAAAACAGGGTATAAAATATCTAGAAAAAATATTGTAGGACACATTATAATAGGCTATGTATAGGAGCTATCAAAAATATTTTTTTGCTGTTCCAATAATACTTTTTAGAAACTATTTATAAATTTTTTTTAATTGATCATAGATTGGAACGCCGTTCTCCGTAGGGCTCCATTTTTTTAATTGTTTATTTACAATATTTAAATGAATGTTGTGGATTTGGTCTAAGTACAAATTAGTGCGGTATTAGCATAAAATTGAAAATAAAACACAGAAACATCTAGCGGACATATACATATACCCGTAAAACAGAGTTGCGCCAGTACTGTCTTCCCAGATGCATTTCAATGCGGCATTTCGTACTTACAAACTAGCCTGTGTCAACTGTTATTGATTGCAGTAATTAGGGCGTTAGTTGTTTAGTTTAAATCAATTTTTAAATTAATTAGAAAATCCAGTTCATTGTGTACCACTACTTATTGTATATACTAATGACACTGCACAACAAATAGGCTAAATACGTCGATGTCGAGTTTAACGAACTGTTGGTAAATAGTAAAATAAAACTATTTTGACTAAATAAACAATATTAGGTAAAAAACAAATGGTTAATAACCCTGACATTAACAAAAAACTAAATTTAAATATTAAAAATTGCACCGCACAGGAATCAAAACCGGGTTTTCAGCGCGATAGCCTGGTGCTTTATCAGACGAGCCCATTTAGACTCTTTGTTGCGTAATGTCATTATTTCGTATAATAGGGTAGGTCTCCGCGAATTGGAATTTTGAAATTAAATTAAAGTGAGTAAACGAGTAGAATCGATAACAGTTGACACAATCTAATTTGTAAATGCGAAATGCTGTATTTAAAACCATCGGGGGATATCAACGCATCTTCCCGGTATATTGGTTCCAGGTAGATGTATTTTATTAGATTTTACATTTTGCGTTAATACCGCACTAATTCGAACTGACAGACCAAATTCAAAACATTTATTTAAATTTTTTCTGAGAACTTGAGTAAACGATTTTTTTTAAATGGATGTTTACAGAGAATAACTTTTAAAATAACGATTAACATAAAAGTTTTAATTTATAAAATCAAATTTTCTATACACAGTATCTAAAAATTATTTAACCTCACTGAAATAATCAGAAAATATTGTTAATAGTGCCTATACATAAGGGACACTGTCTATTACAATCTATCTAAAAATAAATTTTCTAATATTGTATATAAGCTGATTAGTCTTAGCAGACTCACCCTGTACTAATACCAACGCTCATAAAGTATTATTGTGTTGTGATTTTTTGGTTAATGTGGATATTCTCTATTTGTATGTACATATACGTATATCGAGTATTTATATACTAAATAAATAAAAAAAATCTTCAACTGATTTATTTAATTTTCAAATTTGGTTTTATTGGGCGCTGAAATATAAGTGTAAACAAAGGCGCCTTTTACCCAGGAGGCGGCGCTGCCTATTATTATACGTTGAAGATATCAAACAACTATGGAATAGCAGTTTTAGGCCCACAATGTTATTCATATTCTAAAATTATAAAAATATGCAGGTTGATCTAGTTGAAATAAATACGTTGGGGTCATTTATAATGCAAAAAATTGTGTTTGGTGTTGAATAGTGCACTTTTGTATGTATAATAAAGTTGTAAACCAATAAATAACGAAAATACAGTGAAATTGATGACGGCAAGGGCGAAGGTACTCCAAAATATTGTCTAATTTCTAATATAAGTCTACGCGTGACCTTTATCACACATTCCAAATAGCGAGCGCAAGGTAACCTGTTTACCGAAATGTGGCATATACGGGGTGTTTATTAAACATGCGGCAAAAATTCAAGGGGTTATTCCCTGGACTATTCTAAGAATATTTTGTCCTTTGATGATTTTTGAAAAGCCGCTTTATTTCGAAGATACAGAGCGAAAAAAATTTTCGACAAAACCAATTTTGATATTTTCAAATTATTAATGTAGCCGAAATAAAAGTATGGCGTACTACACTGGGCTTACCGAGTATAAAAAATTTTCAAAAATGCGTTGTTATCTTTTAACAACATTCCGATTACTAAGAACGGCTGTTTTATCCACTAACAGCTGGCAAGTGCAGACATTGAAAAGGAAATCACTTTAAACGTGGATTTCATTTGAATACGTCTCCTGATTAATCAGTTTGTATGTGTCGAATTTGTTGAGACTGATTGACGTTTGACTGTTTGACGTGTATTTTCTGTCTTAAATACTTAAACTTTTGTTAGTGAAGTCCTCTATCATGAATCGCTATACGAACGCCGAGATGACTGATCTGCATTTCATTTATGAACTTGCTGATGGCAATTCATTACAAGCTAGGCGGTTGTACACTGAACGATTTCCTGACCGTAATGTTCTTGATAGAAAAATCTTCCAAAGTATTCATCAACGTCTTCATGAAACAGGCGCATTGAAACGAAGTGGATGACTAGGAAGGCCAATGACAGTAAAAACGGTAGAAGTAGAAGGGATTGTGCTGCACATGATACAGGAAGATCCAGGTACTTCTACTCGAAAAATTGCAAATACTTTGGATGTAAGTAATGGGACTGTTTGGAAAATTCTTAGGGACAACGCTTTCAGACACTTCTTCCTGTTGATTTTCCTCCACGTATTGCATTCTGTCAGTGGCTTTTGCACACATTGGTTCAAATCCCTCAACTACTGACGCTGATTCTTGTTACCGATGAAGCGAATTTCTCAAGAAATGCAATAAAGAATTTTCACAATAACCATGTGTGGGCTGAAGAAAATCCACATGAGGTACTTGAAGATCGTTTTCAACCTCAGTTTTCGTTGAACGTTTGGATTGGAATTGTGGGTGACTGGCTAATTGGACCGGTATTTCTACCAAGAAGACTTACCGGCGAGGTGTATCGCAACTTTTTGGAACAGACTCTACCTTAGTTTCTGGAGGATGTACCATTGGCAACAAGAACTGCAATGTGGTTTATGCACGATGGTGCACCAGCGCATTTTAGTATGGTTGCTCGTGAGTTTTTAACAGTAACATACGGAGATCGCTGGATTGGTCGAGATGGACCTCACATATGGCCTGCGCGATCCCCGGACTTAAACCCCCGGGATTATTTTCTATGGGGCCATCTAAAGTCATTAGTTTATTTTACTCCAGTGGAAAATGTGGAAGATTTAAGAAATCGGATAATTGCTGGGTGTAACTCAATAAGAAACGATCCTGGTGTTTTTGAAAGAGTTCGGCAGTCAATGAGGAGAAGATTGGATTCTTGCATCGTAGCTGGAGGTATCATTTTCAACAGTTCTTGTAGATTAAGAAACTTTACATGAATTTTTGGTAATAAAATGTTGTTATTGTCGAAAATTTTTTTCGACCTGTATCTTCGAAACAGCGCCTTTTCAAAAATCATCAAAGGACAAAATATTCTTAGAATAGTCCAGGGAATATCCTCTTGAATTTTTGCCGTATGTTTAATAAACACCCTGTAATAACATTTACACTATGAAGATATATTTCATTGTTATTATATTGGAAGAAAAGCTTATTTTCAAATATGAGCAGGTTGTGGTGACAGCTAACTCTTACCATTTCCAAAATTTTCTGTAGAAAACTTTTAATTTGGGGTACACTGTATATTTCGTAAATATAAAATATGCAAACACAACTTAAAGTATTGGAAATTCTAAGATACTCTTTTGTTATTTCTCCGTGTACCTATATGGTTATGAATATATAACGTGACCATTTATTTTTTTCCTCAAAACGGGACATCTACTAATTTTTAGGTAATAGTGTAGGGAGGCTGAATTTTCAGGTCTGAATATCATTTAGTTATTTTCTTTAACTTTTCACATGGGCTTATTGCACGGAAAAAACAAAGCGTTCGGAATGTGCGTATGTGAGCACTTCAGAATCGGCATTCTTGATTTTGTCTTTGTTCCCGTCGCGTCGACCGAAAACAATACATATTAGATGTGCTTATTTTCTGTCAGTACTTTCATGAGATAATTCATAATAACGTCTGATGTTTCGCCCGGTTGATCTTGAAATTCTAAAAGTTTGACTTATGTGCCTTCGTATGGTAAAAACAAATCGCACTAAAACAGGGAATGTTTTCTTGGATCCGTGGTTCGAAGCATCAGTTAATATAGCAACACAGTTGCATTTACTGAGGAGACCTTTTAATTCACCTATTACTATTGGCGCTAACACATTTACAAAAATATCTTCTGTTTTAGCCCAGGCACATCCAAATTTCTGTTCGAAACATGTTTGAATTAGCTTAGAAACACAATAGTTAGAGCGGAAACTGTGGTTCTCTTGCACCTTGTGGTAAGCCCACACACCTTCCGCCGTAGCAATTTCCAGATCTTTCGAAGTTTGTGAATCCGTTTTCTTAAAAAAATTAATCAAAGAAAAACTTGTAGCGGCAGCAAGATCGGAATTTTTATGTTTTTCTGATCTTAAATGCTGGTTACTATCGCTGGCACCTCCACGGGCTATGTTAAATTCTGCAGGACACTTTTCACATCTGACGTTGGGTGGAGTAGTTCTTTGCTTTATAAACGGGTATTTAGTCTGCAGATGAACATTAAAAGTACACTTGCGTTTAGGCATTGTTAAAATAAAGGGTTCATATAGAAGAAACTTAAATTAACTACAATAACACACGTCGATAAAAAAAGAATAATCAATCGTTAAGAAAGATGCTGTCTTGTACGTCAGGTTTGGGCATGTGTACTCGTATCCGAGGAGCGCGCGGACTACTTACAATGTGCGAGATTAATTGGCATGCCGATGATTTTAGATTTTTAGCGCCTTTTTTTAAAGTTGTTACCGTGGGTTGCTCTCTTTCTAAAAACGGGACATTTCGGCGTCCCGAAGCTGTGCTTGGGGACAACGGGACAGGCTACCTAAAAACGGGACGGTCCCGTTCAAAACGGGACGTATGGTCACTTTATGAATATACATTGAGTAGTTTAATTTAAAATTAAGGTCAGTACGGATTTTTCTGCATTCTTGTATCATGGTTGATTGTTTCTAAACCGATCTTGCATCATGCGCTGGCAACAAAGAGTTTTAATAACACAGATTAAAATTTCCTTTCTCGTGTACATCTCCGAGCTATGACCCCTTCTAAAATACTGATCTTGTCTTCATAAAAGTTGCATCAGCATTAGCAATGAGCCCGTAAAGGTGGCGTGTTTTTATGCAGACAAGGCGCTGCAGCAATTCACTTGCAAGTGTAGACAAGGTTGAAGTTAATAACAGACATCTTTGTTCCTGGTGCGTTCGCGGACGTGCAGAACATAAAAATGGAAGTTGCCAATTAACCAATAAAAGCACAAAACCCGCCAGTTGATTATTCTAGAATTAACACTATTATGTTGTACTTGTATCGCTGCACAACCTTCGTCCTTGACTGAACTATAAAAAAATTAGGTGGAAAGTCGTAGTTCGAAGTAAAGAAATTGAAATATTTTTCAATGTAACCAATCAAATTTTTCCGCAAATTTAGATGCAAATAAATAATTTTATATTTATTTAAATACAGTTATTTGAGCTTTATGTTTACCTTAACTGAAGTTGTAATTAGCCGAAGTTCATTGCAATGGTACAGTTTTAATTGGTTAAACTTTCAGAAACCTATTTTATCCGCACGGAAATAACTAATACCGAAAAATAGCTTTATACATATATATATATATATATTTACATACTGCAGTAGATAGGTCCACCGGTAATAGACAATTTGCATGCTATAGGTCCTCCGGTTGCGATAGGTCCTCCATATATGGAGGACCTATAGCTTCCCATGTAAATCATTCCAGCTTATCGCTACATATCATATGGTAAATTTTTAGAAGGACGACTGATGGCGGTATTTTGTAAATATTGTATATTTTAGTTCCGCGCTTCGCCACCCGTCGTTGTCGCCACCGTAGGTCGCGTATATACAAAGCGAATATTCGTTTTTCATTTTACCGTTGATTGGTCGTCTCTCGTATATTTAATTTCAGATTTGCATTAAACGGCTCTTCCGCAGATTAGACAACACTGTATTCTGTATTATATTCACATTCGCTTAGCGGTAAAGTATGTGAATTTCAGTTAAGTTGATTCTTGAGGGAAGGGTCAAATTTATTGTCGCTTTTTTTAATTACTGTATCTAAATTAGAAGTAACATTCTTTAGTTAAATTTAATCTACGAATTGAGACTTTTGGAAAGATAGATGCAGACTAAGAGCATTACTTATAAATAAGATGAAATTACTGGCGTGAAACTCTCTTTTAAAATATAATATGTTCCAAATTGTAAAAAGCACAAGTTCATTCTTTTTTCAGATAATTAAAATACATTTGTGGTAAGTAATAAGACACACTGTAAGTTGGACCACTACCAAAAGGGGGACAATCGTTGGTCACGAAGTTTTGCAGTAATTAATAAAGTAATTCAAACAAGACGGCGATTTGTAAATACTTTTTGTCAAAATATTGTAATATTTTTTGTTAAAATTAGCACATTTTTTGTAGAAATATAAACAATATAAGTAATTGAATCATTAAGCCAACATTTGTAAAGATTATATAACCTATTGTTATGCAACAGTTGTGCGAAGTTTGAGAATATATTATCACTATTTCCCAAAAAGCATGAAACAACAAAATCTTGAGAATTTCTAAAATACTATTATCATTCCAAAATTAACAAACATCGATGATAAATTCAAAGTCAATGTGTTGTTATTTTGAAGGCAATAAATGTATGTTTGTTTTGAACTCAATAAGCATTTGGAAAAAAAATCAGATATGTACTCAAACATTTTCAGTCAAAGACACTCATGAATTTTTGAGTTTTTGGTATTTTTTAATACAACACGGTAGGTAATGTGAAATGAAAAAATGCATTGCACTGTGTAAATCTTTATTTATTAAAAAACTAAAACAAAATCTACTTGAACTGCTATTTAATGTAACCATTTACTAAAATTAGTTAAACACATTTTCACATATACAGAGTATATCAGAAATAGGTACAAATATTAAATCATTAAACATTTCTTTGGACCCTTAAGATATGAGAAATTAATAATTGAAAATTTGGCTCAAAATTGTTTGAGTACCGCAGAATAATAACAAAAATTTCAGTTCAAAAACATGTTATGCAGAGGAGAGTAAGATAGAAGTCAGCAAAAAAAATTCTTATCATTGCCACAAACCAATACTATTAGGTAGGTCAGTAATTTCTATTCAGTCTGTTGTTGTTATCACAAGCCAGACAAGTCTTTACGTGTTCGCCATTTTGGATTTACTTTATAATTAGGTAATAACCTCCTACAGCTGAAATGCATTTTCTATGTATCATCAGCAGTTCTCAAACAACATTTTATTTCATTTTTTAATTCAAAAAAATAAACTTAATGATATTTGAAAAATGAATATTACCATTGAATTCTACTTGAGCCAATCTATTACTGGTTTAAATATTTGTACCTATTTCTGATACACCCTATATAATATGATCAACAAGATTTTCGATACTGTTTTGTTATCTTCGGATAATCTCTTTCCATAAAATATCCTGTGATAATTCTTGTAATCGGTGAATTTACAAAGACGGTATGTTTTCCAAAACAAATAAACTACAAATCATAACCAAAGAAAATGCAAGTTTGTTAAGAAACGCAAAAATTCAATGTTACAGGTTCGGAATGGTTTCCGGAATCACATTTAAGAATTGGTAACACTGCAAATAGTAACGGTTGGTGAATTCATTTAATATTTAGAATATAGTTTGTCTACTTTAGTAAATAACCTTTATGACTTTGGCAGTTGTCAAGTAGGAAAACTAAAAGTTCAGTTTAAGGGAAGCATTTAAAATTCCAAGACACACCGTTATCGAAAATTTTATCGACCATACTGTACCTACATACATTATGTATTTGAATGCAGGAATACACTTGTGACTTCCAGCAATTTTTAGTTAACATACAGGCTATCATGCAGAATAATAAGCCTTAAACAAAAGAAAACAAAATATAAAAAAACTTTTGGTATATGTATTTTGGATAAAGATATTTATTTTTAGCCAGTCTTTATTTTTTTATAACTCGGGGTTCTCTGAAATAAGATCGAAGCATTCTGGTTTCTTTGGGGGACGTTTTGTTTTGATATGGTTTTTAAACTACTTTCTTTTGATCGTCTGCCGATGGTACTAATACTCTCGTTTTTCCTATTGACTTTTTCTTTACTGTAATGTTGGGATCTTTCTCACCAGCCAATTCATTTGTTGCGTTCAATTAATTTATTTCATTTTCATTAACAACGTCGTTTCTTGCTTTCAAAATTTTATCTCTTTCCTCTAGGGCATTATCTGTTTCTTTCATTAAATTCTCCTCTAAATCTAAATTTATATCATCCAAACGTTTGCCTTAGAACTGACCAGCTTCGCCGTTTTCCATGAGTATTAGTAGTTTGGATATTCTTGTTGTTTGATACACATCGTCGGGAAATCTGTAAAATGACCGATGTATTCCTAACATGTGCCCCATGAAAGAAGCTAATTGTTCCATGTCATTTTCGGTCATGTTAAACAATTGAGTGAGAGTTGCTAATTGTTTTCGGAAGCGGGTACAAGGAAGAGCATCTGGGTTCTTAGCTCCATATTGTGTGACATATGTTTTCATTACCTTATAACCGATAATTGGCTTTTGAAACTATTCATTAAAACTTTTTCTGCTTCCGAAATCGCTTCTGAAAATTCTTCATAACCTTGCGAGTTTTAATTTAGGAATGAAGATTTATATGTGTCAAGAAGAAGTCTTTGAAGTTCTCCAGGGCGTCTTCTACTTAACATCAACAAACCACAGTATACAGTTTCTAACAAAACCGTATATGCTTCTTCATCATTACGATTATTTTCTTTCAATTTTGATAATGCCTTATTGGCCTTATTGATAAGACAATCTTTTAATAATTTTAGATCGCTAGCAAGTGGCACTAAACTGACTTTGTTCCATTTATGAAGATTCAAGTCTTTTGAAGCTTGACTAGAAACATCAAATCTCCAATTAGCTTCTATAAACTGGATTAAAATAACTGTTCCGCCTTAGTATTTGCCGACTGTATTGTTTGAAGCATTTCAGATTTCTTTTTAATATGCAAGACTGCTATGTCGCAGCACTGTTTTAAAGTTGTACCCATGTGTAAAGCATATGTGGGAGAAAGGTAACATTGCCTTTCAAGATCATATTTTGCGACAGTTTTTGTTGTAGACACTAACGCATCATAATGGAGGGTTTTATATTTTTTACTTCAATAAGAAGTCTGGCCAATTCTCGCATTTTTCTTGAAGCAACCAGAAGCAAGTGCTTTTCTCTATTAACTTTCAAATATCTTGAAGCAAATGCACATATGAGCGGGTCTTTCTTAGCGACAAGAGAAATTTGAACAGCTCTCGTGCTAGACATCGCTTTTTAATTGAGGATCCACTCTCAGATTGCGTAACAAAAAATTTTGAGAAGCGGCTATGGAATTTCCCGAAAAAACTTCTTTATTTGAATTTTCAGAACATTTTTTACGATGTCACCATAAATTTCTGGTGGAATAAATACGCAAGCAATAGGTGCACGGCAAATACTTAGTGCCATCTAAACCTTTTCTTACTGGTTTGGTTACTTCATTATGTACTGATTAGATATTAACCTTTTTTTCTTAAAGAATGAAGTAATTCATATCTTTTTTTATTATGGGGAGGCAATGTTAAAATATTTTGGACTTCTAATTCTGTTTTGTGGTTCCTAAATACATATGTGCCTAAGGCAATTTTGTACGCTAGATTCACAATAGTAGCAAAAATCATGTTTTTCAGAATCGGTGCTGCCTATTTTGTTTCTGTTCGATGGGGGACAATTATCAGCCGCTCCAATTTATTTATCAACCACTTCCTTGTCATCATCCTGAGCCAAACATTCGGGGGAAGAAAGCTCTTCTATGAACAAAATAATTGAGGAGAAGTTGAGGATACTACTTAAAAATATTTTTATACTTGTTTGAATTGTTAAACTAAATAAAATAAACTCACAGGAGAACTATCGCTTTCAGAAGGTTCATAAGTAGGGTCTACTACATCATCATAAGTCAAAGACTCGTTATTGCTTTCAGGACCATTAGGAACTTCACAATGAGGATCAGGTGCATCGTCACCAGTCAGTTTTTCATTTTGCCGTTGATTGATTTTCTGCTTTTCAGATCTAATATACGTACCTGATAAAGTTTTGAGAATAAACACAACGTCCACTTAACAAAGATAACCTATGCGCTGCGACTAACTATAAGAGACAGACATAGACGTTGGCGAGTGTAAAGGTAACAGTAACACATAATACGTCTATACCAAACCCATTCTATGAAATAAAACGCGACAACACTGTTGGATGACCCATCCACCGTGGTTTGTAGATTGTGTATATTACCAGAAGAACTAAAGCTGCAATTTGGTTAAGATAATATACATGCGGAGGACCTATATATAGTACTTTAGTCGGAGGTGCTAAAAATAGTAATATGTATA
>JABXWE010002498.1:0-17431 GCA_014611495.1 Limonius californicus | reverse complement strand
AGCAAGTACATTAGTGGCGTTCCTTGGCCTGCATTGTTTCCCAAAGATCTTCGAATTTTGTGCGGGCTTCAAATTTGTGAGCCTTCGAAGTTGTTTTTATTCTGAGGTTATGTGATAATACTAAAATTAAAACAAAGTAATTTGACATTTATTGATATATAAACAATTTATAAATGAACATTTACTTACTTATGCGTCGTTTATATATCCTTGAGAACCAGTACTTTATAGAATAGATAAAAGAAATTATTGTTCTACCAGAAGCAACCGTTAGGAAACTGACTAAGCAAATAAGTTCTTCTGCACTAAGAGCTGCGTGGGATATCTACGCGTATCACAGAGTTGGATTAAGGATAGTTTCATTCCAGGTAATTTTAATAAGAAAGTAAATTTTTTTTTATTAATAAAGGAAATGATTGTGTGTTATTTTTGTAAAATCTGCATTGGTACAAATCTTTTTGAGTATAGTTAATTTCATAATTTGATATCTTTATCAAGTATTTGATCCTAATATACCTGTCGTATGTCGTTTTTATGTCTCTGTATTTTAGTAAGAGAAAGTAATTTACTATTATTATTCATGAATAAGGTAGGTGTAAATGTAAATAATTTTTGTTGTAACTTGGAGCTAGCAACGTTTACTGTTGTACCGGGTGAGTTTAAATGTGTATGGTGTATATTTAAAGTAAATTTTTGATTTAGATTTATAATTGTATTGTATAGACCGCTATCTCAACGCGGAATCACACCATCATCCAGCACAACTTCGATCAGTGGTCAAAACCCTGGTCACTCGTTCTCAACGACTCGCAGACCCTGGAAACATAGACCAAGAAATGAAGAAACTCCGAAAAGCTCTGCGACAAAATGGCTTCAAGAACCAGACCATCAATGATACACTTAAGCCCAGCCGAGTTAAGCCACAGGATGAAAAAGAAAAACCTACATACAAAGCCCACCTGCCATACGTCAAAGGAACAACAGACAAAATATCTAGAATTCTACGAAGACACAATGTGGAAACTACATTCACAACAAACAGAAAGATCAGCACCATTCTACGAAACCCCAAAACAAGGATACCTCTGGAGAATCAAGGTGTCTACGAAATTCCTTGCCAGGACTGCGATCAAACATACATAGGTCAAACGAATAAACGAGTCAATGTGAGAAAAGAAGAATACGAAATGCCGTACGAAAGAACGAGAAGACTTCATCACTGGCACAACACGTAAGCACATCATCTCACAAAATTGCTTTCGAAAACACCAAAGTACTGGCCAACATAGGACACCTGAAATCAAGAATAATAAGGGAAGCAATAGAAATCGAGAAACACCCAAGAAACCTAAATTCTCGTGATGACACCCAAAGACTACCACCCGCTTGGAAACCGGTTCTCGCCAAAAAACAAATACACTACAGAAACCAGCAGGGAAACACAAATCCACCTCACCAAAATCAGAACGTTCCTGCTATAGCTGGTCCCGTCACACGCAACCGAGCGCGAAATCAACAAAGCGCAACCACACGGAACGGCCAAGAAGTATATATAGCTCCAACAGCAACGAACGTCGACAGTCGTATTACAAGAAGCATCAGCAGAAAGTTATCCGACAAGACCTGAAGATGGCAAATGTGACTTTGCCGAAACGTCGTCAAGACAACCAGCCCAGTCCGTCCCAGGACCAAGAAGTTGCTACGCGAAAGAATTCCTGGAAACCAACCACAGCATACAACACCCGCGGAATCCTCAAAACCAACATTATATGTATTTATATATATATAAAAGGACTAGTCCCAGAAGGGTTTCCACAGATGCAGCTGGAGTGCTGTTCATGACTCCACATATACACAAACAGGCTAGTCTCTGTATCCTGGTTAATTTTGTGATGCTTGTTTTTTTTGCTTTACTTTAGGCCACCACACCAGGGTGCCATAAGCTATCATGGGTTTAACTACCGTAGTGTAGTACCACAGGACCATCTTTGGTTTCAGTCCCCATGTTTTAACAAACATGCGTCTGCCCGTCATAAGGGTAATTTTCGCTTCGTTTGAGATGTTATTCAGATGTATGTTCCAGTTCAGTTTGGCATCCAGGGTGATGCCCAGATACATGACTTCCTGGCTAACCTGAAGAAACGGCCGTGGGCTAGAGTTTAGTGCGTTAGACTTCTACACCGAAGGTCCTGGGTTCAATTCCCAGCAGCGGAACATCAGATTTTGCACAGCCGTTCTCCCTCGCAAGGCAATGGCAAACCAGCGAGGTATTCTACCTAGTATATCTTGTCTGGACTAGAAGTGTTTACATTTCCCGTGGTTCAGAGCTCACGTTAAGCTGTAGGTCCTCTATCTCTGTGGTACTTTAAACGCGCAACGCAGGCATAGGAGAGAAGATCGCTACGTCTCGTAAGAGATAAAGCACTCGAAGAAGAAGAAGGGGCTAACCTGAATTCTTTCACCAAAAATTGTCAGGTTGTCAAATGCTCCTGTCTTGGTAAAGGGTATTGTTAATGTTTTACAGGCATTAACCTTGAGGTTTTTCCTTATGTACCACCTTTGAGTGGTTGCTGCGTATTTGCCCTTAATGAGAATGATTATGTCATCCGCATAACCTTGGGCGTCAAAGCCTATGTATGCATAGGTTTCTTGTAGCAAGAAATATAATTTATCTACATGTTATGATTTAGTTTAGAGCTTTCTATTTTTTTGGAACCATTATAAAGAATTGCTTAAATAAAATCGATGCTGCATTGCATCCATATAAACAACAATTTTTGTTAGTTCTTTATCACTGGAATGTAAACATCACTGTAGAAGTACTATCACTATTTGCAATTAAAAATAATGTACTTTATAAACAATAAAGTACAAATTATAAAACTGAACATTTGTTGTAAACATTTTGCGTTTTACTTGAAATAGTTATTAAACACAATATTTGTTTTTATTATTAAATTTATATTTTTATAGAAAATATATGCAAATTGTCAAATTTTTAAAATATATATAACTTCAAAGTTTTACTGATTTTCTGTAAGTTGAATTATGGTCTTAGCCCGTAACAAGATTTTGTTGACACACATTATACAAAAACAACAAAATCGTGTTACGGGCCAAGACTTTAATTCAAATGAAGCGGCAAAATCAAATGAATATAACATCAAGTTCAATCTCAAACATACTACATCTTTTAATAGCCCTCCATAATTTGAAAACTTTTTGATCGCATGTTCATTCGAGGTAAAAACAAGCCCTACACTTCCTAAACACAGAAACTTATTGTTGATGGCATAAAATAAAGCGAATGCTTAACATAACCACACATAACTATCATTTTTTGTTTGGTCACAAAGAAAAGGAAATATATACAGGGTGGGCCACAAGAATTATAGACGCTGGAATATTATCACTGCAACCCATCATACATGCAAGTGCCGTAGTTGATATGTCATAAATGTGTGTTGCGTTGCAGCTTTAGACTGCCAATGGTTATTATTAAATCTAGGAATAATATTACATTTTTCAAATACACTTTTATTTATCTTTGACATAAAACAATTCAAGCAAAATATGAGTTCTTAAAGTTTTTATTGGGAGTTCTTCTATGAGTTAAACAAAAATCTCCTTTTTAACCAGTGTAGATTGGAGTTCAATATTTGGCAGCCTTAAAATATATTTAAATTAAGAGAGCGAATTGCTGAAATGTTTAAAGAAATAAACAATATATTCCAATTCTTGAAGAAAACATGGAATGGTATCAGACGAACAATTTAGATAGGTATGCATTGTAGTAAGGGACCGCGGTGGTCGAGTGCGAGAACGCATTCGCCACTCGAGGTCACACTAAATGCAGTTGCTCCGTTGGGGCGATCGAATCCCGACTGGGGCAACCGCATTTGGTTAGTTAAGTTTAGGGTGCATGTTGCATGAATGTTTAGTTTGTAAGGGACGCCCGCACCCCCCTGAAGTAATGCGGAAGCGGTTCCGGGGGGGGAACGGTAGTATGAATGTGTAAAAAAAAAGGTGTGCATTGTAGCAGGTGATGAATGATTCATAGAATGTTTTTATTCTAATGCAAATAATTTCTGAATTTGCTGTTTAATGGTGGTTATTATTATTCGAGGTAAAAGTTGAATAAACAGGCGACTGTTTAACAGAATAGTTTATTGGTTTCTCAACTTGCACCGTTTACTATAAGTTCTCTTCAGATGTTCCATATGAAACATACAAAGTATCTTCAAATTTATGCGTGCGTTGAGCTACAACAAATCGAAAATTAAGAGCGAAAATATTTCCATTTGTTCTTCGTTATCGAGCTATTCATAAAAAAATTTAACATTCAAATTAATATTTGTAAAAATAACGAACATAAGCAAAGAAAATACTGCCCACATCTGTTGTCACATAAAGTATTCAGTAGGTTGTCTCGTATTTCAAAGCAAACATTCGCATCATTTGTCATGGGAACACGAACCAACGATAGCATATTTTCCTTTATTGACGCCATAGCAGTGAAAATATAAGAGCTTCACAACAGGTTCGTGGTAAACGTTTTCTATCAAATGGCCCCAGTAAAAGAAATCCAATCTAGGAGACCACGGTATGGGTTCACCTTTTCCAATCCACCTCAGGAAAATTTTCATTCAGGACATTTCTCACTCGTATTTCATAATGTGACGGTGCACCGTCACATTGTAACCAACTTCATCGAGCAATGGCAGTGGTAAATATTCCAGTATATTCACAACCGGTTCCAGGTAAACGGTTTCTTTCAATGACCCCAGAAAAAGAATGCCAGTGGATTCAGATCCGATGAGTAAATTAAGTAGGTTAGGCAGAATATGTAGACCAATTACGATATTATTGAACAACAAAGCCTAAATGTTTATTGACTATAGTGTGTGATAAGATGTTTTGCTAATTAAGTGAAGGTTTAATTTCATCTCTCCATCTATGCAGGGTAGAAGTATTTCTGATAACCGTCTCAGTAAATGTAGATTCATTTCTCCATAGAATCTTTTCAATTAAATGTATTTGCGTTATGCAACAACCATCTACAAAAATGGGCCCATACCTCCCTATCCCCGTGAAGCCTTAATGGATGCAGACTATTTCTACCTAATATTCTGCGAATTGTATCTTTTTGGAAATTAGTTTGGGACGATACAATTTGAAGACTTATACTTGGTTCTGCCTCAACACATCTTTGTTCTACACGTCTTATAGTTTTTGCATGAGGGTGCCGCCGATTTGGCAACCTTTCCGGATACGCCCTAACCGCACCAGTGGCATTGCATTTCAACATATCGACGTAATCTCGATTACAATAATATCGTTCAATTTCAATCACAAAACGCAGAAGTAAACGACAATAATGATACTTATCATTATGAAAGAACAATTCATACATTTTTAACACACACTTGTAATTGAATTATTTACAACAATAATTGTAGGGACCGATAGAGATGAAACTTATTATTTACTTTTACATCAATAACTCGATAACGAAGCACAACCAGAAAAATTTCCACTATTAATTTTAAATCTGATTTGAACCCCATTAATCAAATCCCAAAAGCACCCACGTCAATTTGGAGACACCCTGTATATACACTTTTGTTTGCTATTGTAAATCTATACAATCTATTTTTTATAAACTTTACTTTACACAATTTATTAAGTAGCGCATTTCTAGGCCGTTTTGGCTGCCCCAACCACCGATGACTGTGAAAAAACCGTTTTGGAGCAACTTACTGCCCAGATCGGAAACGTAGCTAACGACATCACCACCACCCTCCAGAAGCGCATGCCCGACGCCATCCTTAAGAAAGTCCAACATGAGGTAAGTTGAAATCTACTGTGAAGGGACACTTTTAAGATATCTCTGCCTTCAGATTTATAACAAGGGAAAAAGCGACTACTTGCTTAAAGAAATGTCTGGAAAATTGAGCGAGCCCCTCGCCTCTCTTCAACAACTTACCGGCCCCGTTGCCATCAAGAAGGCTGAAGTTGAAACTAACGTGAAGAACATTGCTGCTGAATTCGAGAAGTTGGGAAATACCGCCGTACCCCAACTTCAAAGTAAGTATAATCTGAAATAAGAATCCCTTTACGTAATCAGTTATTGCCTTAAATCAAAACATTGTTATTATTGGAAAAAACAAGTTTCAACACAAAAATGATATTGCAGAGGCCGGACACACTCCAGGTGCCTTCATCAAGGATGTCCTTGGCGACTTCCTCGAAGCTACGCAATGCCAAGGTTAAAGACGCCGCTGAGAAGCACTAAAAGACTTTTTCAGTCAATACTACTTTACGAATTAATTATTTTCGTTAAGCAGCTAAATTTGCGGAATCGCCAGTATTGAATTTGTAACTGAGTTCAGATTTTCATGCAATAAAATGTTTGACTTATAATTAATTGTATGTAAATGTTTTTAGAGAGAGAAGCATCAATCTAGTAATCTGGTAAAGAAGGTTTTTCTTTCGTTTTCGTTGATAATCTTCATCGCTAGTTAACTCCACACTGAACCACACATATTTTCACCTGCACTAATAAGTTTAAACAAACTTGATTGCACAACAAAATGTCTACATTTATTAGTAAGGTAAGTGTAACCTGGAACCTTTCAAATTTATCCATTCATGGTTATAAACACAATTTTTCACTTAAATGTAATAGGTACTGCTATTCTTATATATTATACAAGAACACACTTACGGCAGCTTGTGGAGCTTGATTTACTAAAAATCTTGAACTTACTTGCATAGAACTCGTCAAGATTGATCAACCAACTCAAATACCGACTTTTATCAGATGGAAAGCACTTGTACTTATACCTAATAAATCCCACTTTCTGCGAATGTTATGTGATGCTACGCATTCATTACTAAATATTTTATTGGAGTTCTAGAAAAATAATAATTATTGTAGTGAGAGAACTATACTTTGATAATTATTAAATAAATACAGTAAATAATAATAAACACGATTTGCATAAGTAAAGATATACGTTTCGAATTCCACAGCCAACCTTCATGAAAAATTTTGTTAGTCATACTGCACAATGAATACTTCAACAAAAGACAACAGTATTCTTATTATTACATATTAAGTAAAATGA
Organism: Limonius californicus; assembly: GCA_014611495.1. Classification (NCBI taxonomy): domain Eukaryota; kingdom Metazoa; phylum Arthropoda; class Insecta; order Coleoptera; family Elateridae; genus Limonius; species Limonius californicus. The sequence goes on along the minus strand of JABXWE010002498.1, from coordinate 10,301 downwards.
ACTAAGATTAAACTTACAAAAAAAATTATTTCTTTTTTTGCTGCTAGAACTGTGTTGAACGAGTTTTGATTCATCTTGTATAAGGATCGGAAGTAGTTCAAATGACATTTATCAAATTACTTAACCTCAAAGAATATTGCAACAGATCCCAAAATGTGGTAGATAACAAAATTGCATTTGAAAAATTATTTGAAACTAATAGCATTTTTTACTGATACACATTTCTACAATAACGGTGAGTTATATTCGATTATTTACTTCTTACAATTATATTTTAGTAAATTTGGATTGTTTACTTACATATCGCCCTAGGATTATTCGTAAAGGAGCAGATAACAAAGAAGAACATTTATTTACTACAGGAAAACGTATGCCAATTAACATATGTACCTTAACAATGATGAACGAAAATGTAAAACTTGATGTTACCAGTGTGGGTTCGCTATCAAGTTTTTCAGATTCTACATGCAATATCTGGCCGCAAATCAAAATCAAGGAAGAATTATCACAAAGTGAGTTGGAAACAAATGGTAAATTTACATTATACACCCAAAAGCGAGTGTAAGTTAAATTGTACAAGCAATGAAATGATAATAGAAGAGGGTTTCCGTCCGAAATTTCGGTATTTTTACAATGCATGCCAATGTAATTTGTAGCAACTATAATAGAGGGTTAACATGTACATGGATTTACTGGCGCCATTTTTAACATCAGTGTAACTTTCGCACCAGTAAAGGTTTATTTAATTTTACCTCGCCATGGTCCTAGGCAAATAAACACGTAGACGTCTGATTGTTACGGAAGGCTGGTATCAGTGATAATCATAACAAACATTGGCTGCAGGTGGCGCAACTGTGCTAAAATGTAGCATGAGCAAAGTGAATATTGTACAGAAACTAAGTAGTAATAAGCAGTACTTACGTGGACAACTCGAAACCAGGTAGAAGGATTAAGAGCTGGGTTCGCTGGGTCGAGATGCATTACTCATTGTAGCAACTTAAAAGTATTTGAAATAACTTACCTAATAGTTGAAGCAGTGCAAGCAAAATATAATGAAATGTATTTAAAATAAGGTTTTCAACAAATTAACTTTTATTACACACTTAAATTACACACAAGTAGATATAAATTAATTATGCGATAATTTATGTATTTTAGAAGAAGAAGAACTTAACCTATTTTTACAAATTCTTAATAATTTTGATTCCCATGTTGTTTGCTTTTGAAGTCGTACCAACAATGTGTACCGAATAATAAATTGTCTGTGCTCTTTACAAGGCGAATTGATGGTTAAAAACGTGGGAATCGCCTGGTTGACATTATCGACACATAAATCATATAAAGTACTGAGTACATTTAAGTTGCTTTTAATCTTGGGGTAGTACTGCCAAAATATTTTCAAAGTAAGTTTTACATCATTTGTTACATTATTTGGAGGACACAATTTTCCGAAAATTGACATATCATCAGTACGATAAGCCTTTTGCTTTATTAGTTCATTTTCTAGATCTATAGGGGAACCTGATGTACTCTTTAATGAGGTTTCACATAAACTGCACTTATATTTATATAAACATTTTCGTAGTATAAATCCCGCTGTGTATTTTACCAAACAGTCCTCTAACGTGAAGTTATCAACATTTTTTTCTATTAAATTTTGTGTATCACACGCTTTATTTTCTTCATACCGCCTGGTATGCGATGCTTCACCTGAATTACATACGCTACTTGTCGTGAATGGGTTATCTTGACTATTAAATATCGCGCTTTAGAGAAACGTAGCGCCGTACTAGATTCGAAAGCACAGTTATATGCAGCGCCCCCTTCTGTCAATGTCCAACACTGGCTCGAATTTCAAAACCATTGGCCTGGCCTCTAAGTGTGTATTACCCTATGCCATGGTGCATAACTCATTACTGGCGCGTTAAAAAATTAGAATCCTGCAAGCAAACTTTTTGGATACACGCACACCGGTAAAGGTTTACATGTAAACTTTTTTACTGGCACGCCAGTAGTCCACGCACATGTAAACCCTTTATAATATTACGAACACTTCCATTCAAATTTGCCAAATATTAGTAGTTTACTGACGTACGATAAATCATAATTATTTCTTAATTGTTACTAATTTATAAACCGGGAAAATTTGGGCGTCTATTTAAAATGACCATGATCTAGTTTACTTACTTATGTAATATTCAATAAGCCACATATAAACATGCACATGTGTTACAGTAAAACAGAAAAAGATGCAAACATCGGAATTGCCTTCAGAAGCTCCTGATTTAAAACATAATGCTAAATATAATAAGGATTGGTCCATTAAACTGGAATCATTACATGAAGAATTAGATATAAAAGCTGAAATCTGTAATAACAATCAAGATTATGTAATAATAGAGCCTCCATTGAAGTGTATCGTGTACCAAAGCGTTGAAACTCGTACGGGGGAAAAGCTATATAAATGCAATTTATGTGACTTTGAAAGTGCAAAAAAGTCTAACTTGCAAAGACATATGAGCACTCATACAAGAGAAAAACCTTTCAAGTGCAAAATATGTGACTATGGAAGTGCACAAAAGAATAGCTTACGAATGCATATGAGAACTCATACAGGAGATAAACCGTTCAAATGCAGTATGTGTGACTACGAAAGTGTATACAAGAATAGCTTACGAATGCATATGAGAACTCATACAGGAGAGAAACCCTTCAAGTGCATAATATGTGACTATGAAAGTGCACAGAAGAATAACTTACGAAAGCATATGAGAACTCATACAGGAGAGAAACCCTTCAAGTGCAAAATATGTGACCATGAAAGTGCACAGAAGTCTAGCTTACGAATACATATGAGAACTCATACAGGAGAGAAACCCTTCAAATGCAAAATATGTGACTATGAAAGTGTATACAAGAATGGCTTACGAATGCATATGAGAACTCATACAGGAGAGAAACCCTTCAATTGCAAAATATGTGACTATGAAAGTGCACAGAAGAATAACTTGCGAATGCATATGAGAACTCATTCAGGAGAGAAACCCTTCAAGTGCAAAATATGTGACCATGAAAGTGCACAGAAGAATAGCTTACGAATACATATGAGAACTCATACAGGAGAGAAACCCTTCAAATGCAAAATATGTGACTATGAATGTGCACAGAAGGGTCGCATGAAAATTCATGTGAGAACACATACAGGAGAGAAACCCTTCAAGTGCAAAATATGTAACTATGAAAGTGCACAGAAGTATAGCTTGCAAATGCATATGAGCACTCATACAGGAGAGAAACCTTTCAAATGCAAAATATGTAACTATGAAAGTTCACAGAAGTGTAACTTGCAAATGCATGTGAGAACACATACCGGAGAGAAATCCTTCAAGTGCAAAATATGTGACTTTGAAAGTGCACAGAAGAATAGTTTACGAATGCATATGAGAACTCATACAGGAGATAAACCGTTCAAATGCAGTATGTGTGACTATGAAACTGTATACAAGAATAATTTAGGAATTCATATGAGAACTCATACAGGAGAGAAACCCTTCAAGTGCAAAATATGTGACTACGAAAGTGCACACAAAAATAGCTTGCAAATGCATATGAGAACTCATACACAAGAGAAACCTTTCAAGTGCAAAATATGTGACTATGAAAGTGTCTACAAGAGTAACTTGCGAATGCATATGAGCACTCATACACGAGATAAATCGTTCAAATGCAGTATATGTGACTATGAAAGTGTATACAAGAATAGCTTACGATTGCATATGAGAACTCATACAGGAGAGAAACCCTTCAAGTGCAAAATATGTGACTATGAAAGTGCACACCAAAATAGCTTGCAAATGCATATCAGCACTCATACAGGAGATAAACCGTTCAAGTGCAGTATGTGTGCATATGAAACTGTACAAAAAAATAACTTGCGAACACATATGAGAACTCATACAGGAGAAAAACCTTCCAAGTGCAGTGTGTGTAACTATGGAAGTGCACAGAAGAATAGCTTACGAATGCATATGAGAACTCATACAGGAGAGAAACCCTTCAAATGTAATGTATGTGACTTTAAAAGTGCACAGAAGAGTAAGTTTCGAGGCCATGTGTGCACTCACACTGGAGAGAAACCCTTCAATTGTAGTATATGTGACTTTGAAAGTGCACAGAAGGGTAACTTGCAAAGGCATGTGAGAACACATACGGGAGAAAAACCTTAAGAGGGTAATACGTTTGGCTATGAATGTGCACGGAAGCTTAACCTGCAGCAACATATAAGGGAGATACATAAAGAAAAGAAAAAAATCGTTTGAATACAAAATTTATTTTTGTTGAATTTCAAATAGTTATATATTGTATAAGTAACTGCAAGGATAAATATTAATAGATATAAACATTTTGAAGCTTTCAACATGTTAATTGTTATCTAATTCTTTTGAAAATGTTTACCTTATGCAATTGTGTTTGTAAGATTGTTCATGTGTCTGTAAAAACATTTATATAGTAATCTTAAAAGTTACTTGTATTTGTTATAAACTAACTAACCCTGTATTTGAACATTGTTATAATACTATAAATAAAATCTATAAGGAATACAGTCACTAAGACTTATTCAGGGGAAATAATATTAGGAGACTTCTGTACTTGCGTGTGATTACAATTACAATGGATGCCTCCAAATTTATTTTATTTTCCCAAATTCTGTTTATAATTTTTGCACTGTTGTCAAATTGTATTGCCTAGCTTTTATTAGCACAAACAATGTAGCAGTTTATTTGCGATCATTTCGACAACTGATTAAAGCTCCAAAACTGTAAGCTCTAATGAAATACTTTTGAGGAAATAACAGTTTAATGTAAATTATTTCCGGGTTTACCGGTAAGCTCAGTAGGGAAGGACTGGGTATGAAAGCAAACACATAGTGATAATACTTGTGATTCAGCAATTCTTGACATGTAAACATCCATTGATGTTGCATCCTTCGACACATCATATACCGTTGTGGAAAAATCTGTGTCACATAGAATCCGGCAGTACCCACTGAATTGGTTTCCTCTGTCCACCACAGCTTCAAAGTTTGGATTTCTGTTTATTACTGTATTAATCATTTGCTTTCATGAGGTTGTAGTCATGACGTTCGAGATAGGAGCCATTGCTGGATTGCTTGGCTTTGGTACAGGCTTTGAGTCCTAGTCCTTGGAATCGTGCTCCTTTCCTCCATAGTTGAGTAACAACGATATCTTCTTCCTTTATGCATTACTACTACGTGTTGTGTTTATAACATCGTTTTCTCTGTTTACCCTTTGGAGTACATCTTCATCTTGACCGTCTTCTTCGACATGCTTGGTAGTTAGTAGTTCAATGTCCAATAAGTTATCGCATATTCTTTTAATTTCTATTGCGGTATACCCAATAAAATCTATACCTACCAACTGTTATGGACAAGTAAACCAAAAAAACGTTTTTTTTTTAATCTTATTGTCGACAGATTTCGCTGCTACTATAAAAGTGAAAACCAAGCGGTGTTTTTTTGTCCTTAAGTTTGAGCGGAGCTGTTGAAAAGCGAAGATGTTGCCATTAGCTTCTTCGATGATACTAGCCAAGGGATACCTACCGGAAGCCATGTAGCTACTTCAATGATTTTCGCATCTATTACATATGACACCCGAAAGTAGTAGTTCTACGGTGGTTGGCATTAAATGCAGAATTAGTGGAAAAGTTACTTGATTTATTCTTAATTCCTATTGATTATTTATTGTTATTTTAGCGTGATATTCGATGTTTGTTCGCGTGGTTCATCATCTGCAACAGCCTTGGTCCCACTGTTGGACATCGGCCTCTTCTCAGCGCTAAGTTAGAAACACGGGGGGGACCTAGGGGAGAGTTACCTAAGATGGGACGGTCTCTAAGATGGGACACTCGTTTTTACGAATTACGTGAGTGGTGTCGTCATCTGGTTCTAACACCTAAAAGCTCGTGTTATAGCCGTAGTAACTGCTAGGGAGTCGCACACGTTTAGTGCAATCATTGCGTCGTCCAGAGCACGTGGTCTTTGTTTACTTGATTTTCTTAAATATTTGGTGGTTACAAAATAGTGAATGTCCTCTTTACGGTAAGTGACTGTATATGTTTATTGCAGTAGGGTGAAATACTAGTTCAAGTCAATGAATACTTACCTATTTACCAGAAGTTTTCGCCATTAAAATTTCCTGTGAATATAGGTTAGGTTTTATACAAAAATTAGCATGTTTCCCAAAATGGGTCACAATAACGACTCCTAAGTTGGGACGTCCCATCTTGGGATACTGTTCGTGTAAAATATAGAGTCTTAATTTTTTTCTTTTTATTTTGTAATTGCAGATGCCTGAAAGAGATCGCAATTACAAAAGGAAAACAGATCGTGGAAAATAATATTTTCAAGATAGGTATGCTAGAAGCGATACAAAAAGTCCGAAATATAATAAGTTATCTGTAAGACAGACGGCAGAACAGTATAATGTACCAAAAAGTACACTGCAAAGAAGAGTGAAGAACCAAAATAAAATTGTGACAGAAAATGAAAAATAGGTATCTTGGACGATTCCGGCAAGTATTCTCTGGTGAACAGGAAAACGAAGTTGTAGAATATATTCGTGAAATGGAAAAGCATTTTTTGGGATCGCTTATAAAGAGCTTCGATAATTGGCATTTGATTTTGGTCATGTCAATAATATTCCTGATGCTTTTAATAAAGATACTAGAATGGCGTCTAAGAAATGGATGACGGATTTTTGAGTAGACATAGGCATATTTCCCTACGAAACCAGAAGCAACATCCTATGCTAGAGCTACAGGCTTCAACACAAAGGCAAAAAACCTCGAAGCTGTTTATGAAAAATATAAACTCACTGCCGATCGAGTTTGGAACGTCGATGAAACCGGCGTAACAACTGTTAAAAAATTACCGAAAATGCTTGCTCAAAGAGGCAAAAAGCAAGTCGGTGGATTGACAAGTGCCGAAAGAGGAGTTAATGTGACGGTTGTAGCATCAATGAGTGCCAACGGAAATTTTTTGGCACCAGCTTTTATATTTCCGAGAAAGCGAATAAAACCTGAGTTAATGGACAATGCACTCACTGGTAGTCCCGCGTTTCTACAAGATAAGGGTTGGATGGATCGTGATATGTTTTTCCAGTTTATTAAATATTTTGTCAACCAAATCAGACCGTCTAAGAAGCAGCCAGTTTTAATTATTTTAGATGGCCATAGTTCACATACTAAAAATTTAAACGCCATTTACTATTGTCGCGAAAATGATGTTATTTTAGTGTCTTTACCGCCTCACTGTACTCATAAATTACAGCCATTAGACGTTTCGTTTTTTAAATCGTTCATGTACTATTACGATATGTATCTTACACGGTGGTTAAAAAATCATTGTGGTCGTACGTTTGGATTGTATCAAATCGCAGGTGCCGTTGCAGAAGCGTTCGCAAAAGCATCAAGCGTACAGATTGCAGTAAATGGATTTCGGAAAACCGGGATATGGCTCTTTAACAACTATATATTCGAAGAGTGGGAGTTTGCGGCTTCCAAAACCACAGAAGATCCAGAGTGTAAAAGCCGGTATTTAAAAAGGAAAAACAAAAGGTTTCCTAACTCAAACGTGAACGTGTACGAGAATCCAACTCCTTCAACGTCAGGACTGTTATATGTTGTTGTTGGCCACGTGGTCTGTTATTCCAATAGTAATTTAGTTAAGTTGTTGTTCTTACTTAATTTCGTAGGTTCACGACGACAGACGTAGATAATAATTAGACACGTTATTTATAAATTATTTATTAACACACTTTAATACAAGTCTTTCTAGTTGGTACTCAATTCAGTCGCTAACAAAACGTAAGAGATCGAGCATCCCCTAACCTGTGCTTATATAGCTAATCGGAGATGTTGTATTGCCAACTAAACTGTTGCCAACTTCTTAGGCTAACATCTCCACAAGGACAACAAAATTTACATGTGCACAGAAATGATCATGAAAGCAGTGATTCTAATGACGATTTACCGCTATCAACTTTGGTAGCTAATGAAAGTCCCACTAAGCCAGAGAAGGTAAAAATAGTTGATATCAGCCCCCTTCCGATATCAAAGAAACAGAAGAAAAAAAGCTTCTTCTAGAAAATAATTAAAATCCACCATTTTAACAGAATCACCGTACAAAAATGAATTGGAGGCCTCACAGGCTACGAAATCTTCGAAAAATGCCAAGAGAATTAAGAGAGCAATATTGTTGTTGAACAATGCGTCCAAAAGTCAAGAAGCAATCAGAACAAGACCATTAATTTTACTAGAGATAGCATGAATGTTGATGATACGAGATGTATTGTCTGTGACGAAAAATACGAAGAGAGTAGTGTAGATTGGGGTATCCGGAAATTTGTTCGAGGCAATTTGTTCGAACGGTAACTTGTTCGAACGGAAAAATATTCGATAAGGAATTTGTTCGAACGGAAATTGAAAATTTCCTAGAAAAATATTCTCTTTAACCATTTTGAATATTTATCTAAACAAAATAGATTTATCATAGCGTAAATAATTCTTAAGTTATTTATGTGCAAGGAAAGTGATTAGTATTTCATTAGCGATCCTTGGTTTAAATGATTACTTTACTTAACAACATATCCAAAATAATCGTTTAACACGCTGCTTGGAATGTAACTAACCATAATTAGGGTGAGGATCATTATTATAATAATCCGATCCCCATTACCTCAAAGTTACCAGTGTGATTCCCTGAAAAATAAAAGTACTGTTAAGGGATATTACCCCACCCTATCAGCCACCACATAAATATTTGCTCAAGTGTCTAAATCATTCTAGTTTTTCTGTTTGATCACATTGTGTATCTTACAATTTTCTTAAAATGGCTATGAATTTTATTAAGAGTTTGAAAGGCAAAGATATGTTGTCTTTTAACGGTTATTTATACGTACGTGACATAAGTTGTGATAGTAAAGTGTACTGGAAGTGCGAACATTTTAAGAAATTCTCGTGTAAAAGACGCGCAATTACAAAAAATCAAGAACGTATTAAGGAAACCGGCGAGCATAATCACGCTGGCCAAGCTGCAGAGATTGCTGCAAAAGCGGCCTACAGTGACAAGAAGGAAGCAGCCGTTCAAAGCGGAGACACTCCTCACTACATTATATCCAACTCATCTTCCCAACTACACCCAGCAGCAATCGCCAGATTACCTGCGACAGAAACTATCAAACGAACAATTCCACATGTGAGGTCAACGAAAGGCGGTGGGCCAGCTCTTTCAAAACAGTGCCATTATTATTTAAACAGTTATATACCATTCATGGAATTGCTGACTGTATAGCAATCCCATTGCTGTATGCATTATTACTAAATAAAAGTGAAGCAGGGTATCGGGAATTTTTGAGTGCAGTTAAAAACTTAGAACCGCGAGTGAATCCGAATTCTATTATGATTGACTTTGAACCGGCCATGATTATAGCTATTGGAGTAGAATTTCCGGAAATAGCGATACGTGGTTGCTTTTTCCACTTTACTCAGTGCATATATCGACGAATTCAAGCGAACGGCTTAAAACAAACATATGACAATGACTTGGAGCTTGCTCTGAGGATGAGGATGTTATCGGCATTGGCGTTCGTTCCTCCTGCAGAAGTTCCGAATTCCTTTGAAGCTCTGATAGATAATTAAGTATTGCCAGAGGTTGCACAGCAACTGGTTGATTACTTCGAAGACCAGTGGATTGGTCGCCCAGATCGCCGAAATAGACGTCGTCAACCACGTTTTCCCAACACTATGTGGAGTGGAACTGCTTTGACTCCGTGGTAGAAGGCCTACCAAAAACCAATAACTCTAGAGGGATGGCATCGCGGGTGTCAGGGGCAGATTGGGGAAGAGCATCCGACTATTTGGAAGTTTATCGGGGCATTAAAAAGAGAGCAGAGCATAAATTATATGCGAATAGAACAACTAGTTGCAGGTCAAGGCGTGCAAAATGGAAGAAAGAAGCTTAAGGACAGCGCGGCGCGGTTATTAAATGTTGTAAATAGATATGTAGGGGGATGTGATATTGTTACTTATCTGCGTGGCGTTGCCCACAATATTTCGTATTAACATCGGATGTATATGTATCTGTAAAATAGTGTAATTCATTATATATTCATATAACATTTTATTATTGATCTTCTCTTTCGAATATTTTTCCACTCAAACAAATTACCGTTCGAACAAATTACCATTCGAACAAATTACCGTCGAACAAATTTCCTGGAATC
>JABXWE010002497.1:0-53776 GCA_014611495.1 Limonius californicus | reverse complement strand
AGTTAGAAAATTAACAACTAATCCTCTCAAACTACTGTTCAAAAATTAATTTTATTAATAAATAGTGTTTTCTTTTGTAATTGTGTATTGTTGCATGCCCCCCTCCCATGGACCCCTTCCCCCATGAAAGAAGTTGGATTCAGAAAGCTTCCCCCCTCCCCGCCTTCCGTTTTGAGCTGGATACACCCTTGCACTGGTTAACAGTGAATGAAATGTAGAGTCTACTCCTTAAGAATTCGCCTACCAGGACTTCTGTTCGTATTTTCCTTGGTTGTTGGATCTTCTTCCGTTCTCGCTATAATTGCTTCTTCAAATTCACAAGTCTTATATTTGCTCTTTCCCTGGTTTCCCTTGTTTTTACGCTTTCCGTTTCTCGAAAACGTTGGAATACTCTTGCTAACATTTCGTGATACGGTAAACGTCTTTCGGGATATCGTTCTACATACAAACGCGATGCTAACAACAAAATTTCATCTACTAAACCATAAACAAAAACCATATCTACTAACTCTACCACAGGATATGTACTCAGGATCATGACATTAATATGGAAAAACAGCGGGAAATTCCTTAAACACATAATGGGTGTCCACAAACCACTTGAACATCGGAAAATAATATGGAAAACAAAACTAACTTTCGTTAAAAAGTAAGGGTAAAAACTATTTGAGACATTTGAAGCATCAGTTTTTATTTGCCATATGTTGAACAAAACCGATTTTTACTCGCGGAATAAAATTAGATATTTAATTTCTAAATTAATTTTACCAGCACAAATTAGCTCTCTGATGAAAGTAACCGATAATAGTACAAGCTAGTTAGGGTTTAAATGCAAAATATCCCTTTTTAAAATAGCTGGGAATGTAATATCGGAACAATTCAATATCCTCATGCTATTTCTCTATATTCCGGTAACCCATGAACCCTCGCTATGCGATTTCTTTTTGAAATCAAAATAATGAACTATTCTACATCAAATTCCAGTTTACCTGCACCGTACCTTGTTGGTTTCCTAACGTGGTGGTAGCAAAGACGGTATCAAATGTAGTAGATAATTAATAAAATGTTTAAATAAAATCTGGTTTTATAAACACAACAGAATCACATTAGATCGCATTAAAGTATAACTATGGTTACCTACCTAGCAAACATTTTAAGGCTAGTGTTTAAAAAACAGCTTAATCGTTTTCTTCTGGTACCAAATGTTATAAACAATATACAAAAATATTAAAATTAATTTAAATATTGACATTGGTATACAAACTATCCTCGAAAAAAAATACTAAGGTGTTGGTACTCGATACATTTCTAAGCTGTATAGAGGGTGTCCCATAATTTGAGATAGTAAGCCTCGTAGGGTTGCTCAGCAGTGCATACTGAACACAAATCAGCTAAAATATAATGCAGCGGCAAGGCTACATGCTGAAAGCTATCCAAATAGAAGACATCCCAACCACACAGTTATTAAAAGAAACTAGAGAAAGGAAGTGTTGGTATAAAAAGTGGTATAATAGTGATTGTCCATTTATGGTAAGACAGCCCAATATTAAAGAAGATGGGTTACGTTTAATTAAGTAAGAGCTTGCGAGTAGCGTACGTGGTATTTCCCGGATGTTAGACATACCGATGTCGACAGTACACAATATATCTTTCTCAAAAAACAAAAGTGCAACACTTATTACCACCGGTTTATAATGCACGAGCTAAGTACTGCGAATGGCTATTAAATCAACACTAGGAAAATCCGAATTTTATTGCCAATATTTTGTGGACAGACGAGGCGACAGGATGGGATTTACAATACTCATAATAATCATATTCGAAGTCATCAATATCAATATGGTTTTAACATTTGGGCAGGTGGTAAAGGATAAATAATTATTTCATTGGTCCTTTTATTTTGCTAAATCATCTGAAAATTTCCTACATTTCCTAAAAGAAGATATTCAAATAGCATTGGAAAATATTCCACTAATAATTATACAAAATATATGGTACCAACAAGATGGTGTCCAGCCCATTATGGAATCATGGTTCGAGATTGGTGGATTGGTCGTGGGGTGCTATAGTTTCGCCGCCCAGGTCACCCGATCTAACGCCCTTAGATTTTTATTTATGGGGTTATTTGAAAAAGTTGGTTTATCTCACACCAGTGAACAATGTGGAAGATGAAAGTTTAAACACATGCTCTAGCGAGCAAAAAGTTCAATTTCATTAAGATGTGTAGAATGTCATAATGTTGGTGGTGGTCATTTTGAAAAGTTCCATTAATTTATTTTGTTTCTGTTCGATATTTTGTTCTTTTTGTTCATAAGTTATTTGTGTTTATAAAAAGGATTGATAACTATTTTATTAAGCTGTGTATAAGGCCTATTACATAAAAAAATGCATTCGTAATTCTAACTCATGGTGGTTTCGAAATGAGTTATTTCATAATTAGTTGATTTGTGTTATCAAAAGCGTCGACTGGCCTTCATAGTAAGAATTATGTAGTAAATGTTTCGTTTATAGTTTTGCATAGTAACTGCAAAAATATTTTCCGTAGAGTATACAACATGCATATAGTGCCAAGTTTTCACTTCTTTTCGTCCTTCGTGTGGAAAAACTTGTCTGAGAAAAACAAATATTTTAGCTGTTTTATATTTAGTATGCACTGCAGAGCAGTGCTACGAGGCGTTTTATCTCAACTTATGGCACACACTGTATAAATAATGTCAGAACAGAAAAATAAAAATTGAAAATATTCCATCACTGACAAGACTTTCTGAAATCGCCGATTCCAATCAGCAGTGTTTTCACACCAAAGTTTAGTCATTATTTAGGACTTTCACAATTTTAAAGATTCTGGCTGGATTTCAATTTATGGAATATACTTTAGATCCATCATGTATATTTAAAGTTACATGTATTATTTCTTATGAAATAAAAAAGAATAGTGATCACAATTCAATACCAAAAAATATCATACAAATACCTTAGAAAATATAACAGTAATGCATGTTTCAACCGGGGAATAAACCGAGTTCTTGCTGTTAATCATTGGTTCGTCAGAGTTTAAGCGCCGTTATTAAAACATCCTATGTAATAAGAATGGAAGTTTATCCAAACCACAAACTTCACAATGATTGCAAATCATGTCCGGAATAACGCACGACTTTTATTTGTTCTGATAATTTTCATCATTTCTGTATGTCCTTGCTACATATTATAAAATTACTTATTATTGGTAATATTTAGTTTAATAAATACCTTTTACTTAAATATTTACTGTTTAAATATTTATATAAAGGTATGAGAAAGTAGAGCATCATATCATATAATGAAGTACCTGCCCAACCTTTTGTTAACATTTTCTAAAACCATTAAAAATGTAATATAATACAAAAGGAATTACAACATCGTGTCCTTGTGTAACAAACTTAAAATAATAAGTCATGAGTACAAATTTACGTAGATTCTTTCAAGTGTGGGCGAAATATTTAGGTTGTAACTATAATTTTATTTCAACTTACTGATGATATACGTATATCATTTCACTTTTTGCTTATACGAGGCGTTTGAAACCCATCTTTGCTTTACAAAAAATTTATTCGACCATTTAATTGCAAATAATGACCCTCGCAGTTAAGGCACCTACCCCATTGTTTTACTAACCGACGTATACCCTGCTCATAGAATTCTTGTGGCTGCTGATTGAAGAAGTCTTCCACAGCTATCTCTACGTCTGCGTCAGACTCGAAATGCCGACCTCGTAACGCCTTTTTCAGCGGTTCAAACATATGGAAATCGCAAAGCGATAGATCCGGGCTATGGCGTGGATGCTCTAAAACCCTCCATTTCGTTCGTTGAAGATTTTCTTTTACTATATTAACAGCATGAGGCCTAACGTTGTCGCAAAATGACCCCACGCGTAAGTTTTCCTGGACGTTTCCGTCTTATTGCTTGATGAAGCTTGTTCAAGTTTTATTGTACAGATTTGCATTGACATTTACTCCAGGTTCCTTAAACTCTATCAGACGATTTTCTCTAATAAGACCTTCCACACATGCCATGCCATATTATTTTCTGTTAATGCAGTACACCGTACACCTGGCCACGGTTGATCCACAGACCCCTCTTTTCCATTCTTAAATTTTCGGCGCCATCCCTTCACAGTTGGGTACGCAATACATGCATTTCCATACACTGCTTACATTCGCATGAATCAGTAATTGCTGCACACACTCAGCATATAAAAATTGTAGGATCGCACACTGATCAAACTTAGACGGATTTTTAACAAATACGCCATTTCAAAATCGAAGTCACCATCAAATTCAAACGCCAGAGACTTATTAATGTGTTGCTTACAAACACTACTAACATTAACAAACGTGATTTGAATTACTGCAGACACTAAAATTATTACATTTTTCTGTTTACCGAACAATGTAGAAATGTCATGTAATAAGGTTAACAAAATGAAATGGTTTTTCTTTTAATAGAAACGCCTTGTGTAAACCCATAAAATAAATTATTTGGTAGGAAACTACTTCATAGTTTTCTATTGCAATTCAACAATATTTTGCACAATAAAAAAAATATTTTCACACCGTTATGCTTGCTCTATTTTTGTGTAGCAACATTTCAGATGCCATTTTATGGCATATCATTGTATATAAGTTGTTTGCCTTAGTTTATTTGCTAATAGTTTGTTATCGTTCCTGACAATTGTTGATAAACTACAACCACTGTTCTAACGCAGACAACTTTTAGAAAAAAATCAGAAAAATGTTATCAGCAATTATCAGTGTGCATAACCTACTTGCAACACCAGCAATTAAAAAAACAAACCGGACGAAACCGATTAGCTCCAAGTATTAAATTTTAGCTGTTATGCAAATGCAAATTCAAAGTGTACTTATTGACCTTCTTTAAAACTAGACCAGCTTCAAAAATGGAAACTTTAATTTGGCTGGCAATTTCCGCCGAATAGTTCAAATGCCTAACGTAGTAGTCAGCTGTAGATTATCTGCAGAAGAAAATTATTTAGTAAAATAATATTTAAAGTTACAGCGTACCTTGCTGTGCTAATAAAAATTGAAAGTCTAATTTGACTTGGCAGGAATTAATTATTTTAGTCTTTTATTACTTGTTGTTCGCTAATGATATTCAACACCTTTCTAATTGCTCCTTGCTGTGTGCACTAACGCGAAGTCTGGCAAGAAAAATATAGAACTTCCTTTGCTTCTGTATCTTTTATACAGGGTGTATCAGAAATAGATGCAAATATTTAAACTAGTAATCGATTGGCTCAAGTAGAATTCAATGGTATTATTCATTTTTCAAAAATCATTAAGTTTATTTTTTGAATTAAAAAATAAAATAAAATTTTGTTTGAGAACTGCTGATGATACGTAGAAAATGCATTTAAGCTGTAGAAGGTTATTACCTAATTGTGAAGTAAATCCAAAGTGGCAAACACGTAAAACCTTGTCTGGCTTGTGATAACAACAACAGACTGAATAGGAATTACGGACCTACCTAATAGTATTGGTTTGTGGCAGATGATAAGAAATTTTTTTGCACTGCTATCTTACTCTCCTTTGCATAACATGTCTTTGAACTCAAATTTTTGTTATTATCCTGCAGTACTCAAACAATTTTGGGTCAAATTTTCAATTATTATTTTCTCATATCTTAAGAGTCCCATTGCCAAAGAAACGCTTTTTCTAGTTTGTATATATTGTAATCTACCACACCCTGTATATTATATATATAATGATCAAATTGATAAAGATCTCTATTTGGCTACTTTTGGTATTTCTGGTACAGCTTTAGTAATTTTAAATAAATTTTAATGTAAATCCCTAGCTTATATGTAGTAATTATTAATTGTCAAAAATTTTATATTAATTCCGTATCCTTTTCAACTGTCTCAACATTTCCATTACCTCAAAGGCCCGATTTATATGCGTCCGATACATTAAGCACGTACTTGTATATATTTGTTTGTACGGAGCAGTACAATTTGGACTGTAATAAAAATGCTCTGTTATTATTATGCTTTAGGAATATAAACTGTAAGAGTATACACTGTAGGGTTATATATTGTAGGGTTATATTATTGGAACATAATTTATAATTCCTAAAACAAGATTTTTCTAACACGCATCGTTAGAATCGGCTCCTACTCGAAAACAATCAACATTTACATAATTTGTTAACACTTACACATTTTTACAAAGTACATAACTTAATTATTATTTTTAAAAAAGTGTAGGGCGTACTAATTTGTGTAAGAATTATCAGTCAATAGTGTAGCAAATATGTTAGTCTTTTAAGTCCAAGGTTCGATTCATACAGTTTAATGTATAGCTCTGAGTTAGATGATTCTGATTCGATTAGATTATCGTATCTATACCTAACTGAGTGTGTCATCTACAGGAATGTACTAGTTTTCATGGTCTACTTTGCAAATCTAGAGCTAGACAAAGGAATTTTTAGTGTGTGCGGTAACTACACTTCTCGATTACGTATAAAATAGAGGTCAAGAAGGCTCTAACTAGAGAAGAGCTTGTGTTCATCTAACTGAAAGATACAATCTCCTATCTAGCTATATATTGCAGGCCCTACTGCTTGGGGGTGTAAAGCCTCATCACTTAATTGATTTTTGATTGTCAGTATCAAATCGCAAACTTTCTCAGAAAATATAGTGTTTGAAGGTTGAATCGGCTAAATAATGTATATTTAATGTAGGATTATACAGTCGTGCTATATTATCACAATTAATGTCAGAAAATGTATAGCATATTACCGTATAATTTGCTACTATATTGCATAAACAGTGACTATTCATTTGTATACTATTTTCAGTAAGATTTACATGTAAGTATGCCGTTGTTATCGTAATGCAATACAGTATCATCGTCTTAATGGTCTATTAAGATTGATTTAATGTCAAAATCAATATACCTAGTTTACTACAAGCATTACAATACAGTAATATTACAGAAGATCGCTACGTCTCGTAAGAGATAAAGCAGTCTAAGAAGAATATTACAGACATCAACTAAACGTATTATTACATCCGATTTCACTACACAGCATTCAGTAATTACATTAAACTATACTGACAATGTTTACGATTTTCAGCACCAACACAAAATTCACTTAATAATAATAATAATAATTTATGGCCAATAAAAAATAGTTACGTTCCCACGTTGCTGTGTTTACAGGGATATATCAAGAGATCCAAAAAAAGCTGATCCTCAGCGGGCTGAGGAATGAAAAGGCTTTACTAGACTAAAGGAATGTTAATGATGTCAGATAAATCAGTTATCTTTTTTTTGATACAAATCTGACAGATTTTTAAAATAATTTTTAATACATTTCAAAGAGCATTCATTATTGAATCTTACTTTCGGAACGGCTTTCAAGTTGACGGAGAATGGACCTATTCGATTCCTCCTTGTTTTGTGGAATTCCGAGAGAGGTATCCCAATGAAATTATTACATACCGAAAATTTTATGTTTTGGTTAAGAATTTAGTGAGCAATTTTCGAGAAACTGGAAGTGTTGGAAGGAAAGAAGGGTCTGGTAGGCCAAATAAGATAGTACCTGCTTTAATTGAATCTGTAAGACAACGAATTGACGAGGCTCCAAAAACACCAATTAGACATTTATACCAGCAAGTTGATGATTTAAGTTGCGGTACATGCCACAGAATATTGAGACAAGCTTTGCATCTGCATCCTTACCGATTTATTTCCGTTTGGGAGCTTTTAGAATAGGATTATCCAAAAAGAGTTCAGTTTTGTCGTTGGTTTTTGGATAATCTCAATAATGAGCAGTTAAATTCAACCATTTTTACCGACGAAGCCTGGTTTTAACTTAATGGATATGTTAATTCACAGAATATGCGAATTTGGAGTAGCGAGAATCCACACGTTACAATTAAAGCTCCCCTTCATCCACAGAAAATAGGAGTCTGGGTTGGAATGAGTCGTCGTAGGTTAGTTGGGCCAATATTTTTCGAAGGCACGCTAACTGCAGCAAGGTACAAGAACGAATTATTGCAACCTTTCTTAAATGAACTTCACGATGATAAGCTACGGGATGGATTTCTGCAACAGGATGGCGCAACAGCTCATGCAGCTGCAGATACAATTAATTTTTTACGCGAATATTTTGATGACCGAATCATTAGTAGGAATACTGCAACACCCTGGCCCCCTCGCTCTTGTGATATTACTGTTTTGGACTTTCTTCTATGGCACTATTTGAAAAACACCATTTTTAAAACTCCAGAAACTGGAGTTTTAAAAATGGTGTTTTTTAAAAAGAGAAAGCTGACTTGACCGCTCTCTATGAAAATCAAATTATTCACATTGTTATGATCATCGAAAACCTTGCGACCGTGAACCACGATCAAGGTTGTTAAAGAATAAGATAGCATACCATCGCGAAAACAATAGAGGGCGCGGTCCAATGTATATAATGCTAAACCTTAGTATTTGCATACGTAAAAGTTAAGATCAAGTGAAGAAAACATCTCACCAATAAGCCGACAGAAAATCAAAATTACATGAGAGTATTTGGGTATTTCGTTTGATGTGTTTTACATTTTGCAATTAATAAGTACTTCCATGATCATGACATCGATTACACCGGAAACAGTTTACCAAACTAATACAGATTGATTTCAAGTTGTTAACATTTGATGAAAAATAAAATAAAATGTTGTTCCATTATTGCTTTAGCACGCATTATGTACTTTGTTCTTAGGCGTCTATCGATCGCAAATATTATATTTATAATAGACTATATTTTTACCTTATCAGTCTAGCCGCTTTTTAATTATTACGCGTTCCCTCGTCCTCATCCACGTGGTTTTTCCTGAGTTTGTTGTATTGTCAGTACTGATCATAAAGGAACGCGTGTTCCAGTTCGACCTTGGCCAGTACGTCTAAAAATTCTTTTATGTTTATTGAACATACATGTTCTTAATCATCCAATAATCTGCAGGGCTATATTCTGAAAACTTTCTCTGGATAATTATTAAATAAATCTAAATTTTTGAGCTGAGTTATTGTACTGATTTTAAGGAAATTTAGAATACCGAGACTTATAATTCTACCACAATTCAAATTTGCTAGTCTCAGTAAGTGTTTCTTTAAGACTTACAGTTTTACGAAACGTCTTAATCAGTACAGACTCAATTCAACCATATTGAGGGTCCTGCAATGCGATGTGCATATCGAAAGTACAAAATCTTGGTTTGAAAACGTCTCGTAATCTGAAATCCTAAATCATCGAACTTGCTTAATATAAATTACAAAAAACTCAATTTTCAGTTAATTCTTTGAAGATAGATACGAGGTGGGCCATTTCAAAGAAATACTAGCCTCGATATCTTGTTTAGTTGGATAATTAGTGCTACTGTATATGTCTGTACTATAGATAAAAGAACCACGGGTGAAAGTACACCGGAACACTCCGGAATGCCGTTCCAGTAAAATATTTGGAAATGGAACTCAGTTTCGGTTTAAAATCACAAAAACAGGTTTTTTTTTGTAAGCAATCTACCACAACAAAAAATGAAGACAAAATAATTTCTCACTAAAATCTATGTGTACCCGTTCGACGATGGATAGCGAGCGGCGAGAGGTAGAAGCACGGTCAACACGACACCAACGTGTACGTCACAAGCTTGTCGTGTTTTTTTAATGCTCAACCAATTTTTTCTACTTTCGCCCCTGAAAAAACTTTCTGCTAATGTTGACCATCACTACTTGTATAAAATACACCACCTTGGCCCTCACTCTAAAGTTTATGTGGGTAACTGAAAAATCTGTGATCTAGTCAGTTGCTTCGACTCCCGTTAAGGTATGTCGGAGCTCGATTAACTGTCAAACCTCACCGAGTGTCAAACGTCAGTAAGCGTAATTTATTGGACAAGAAAAGAACGATGGGAATGATTTATTCCAATTTTTCGGCTGTGAAGTAAATATTTATATTATATTACAACGAGAGTTTGTTGCAAGCTGAAATGAAACAATGCCGAAAAGAATATCCTTCAGTCATGCTGGTATGAATAAGGAAAAGAAACTCATCAATTATTACAGCATCGTGCGAAAAATACAGACCTGTTATATTACTACAAAGAGAGGTCTTAAACACGTAATACAAAATATTAACAAAATGCTTTCATACATTTAATTATACACAAATACCAAACGTAGTTTATCTTTATTTTAAGGTATCGCCATTATAAACAACATGTAATCAGACGGAATTTCAATAAAATAGCGTGTGTTTTTCTTATTTTCTGCTAATCCTAGTTGGTATACAATGTTTGTATGATATGAGAAAGAAAACAATTAAGGATACGTTTGAAACAAATATATTTACTTTCTACAACTACAACAAAAAATTGTCAACAATGTTATCAACATTAATCTCCCAAGTACATGCACTTTTGCTGATAATTCCGATTTAATTCGCCGACAATGCAACGAAAGATGTAGTAAATTTGTAAACGTACGAAGTGTAGAAACTGAAACATCTTTTATAATTTACATATATACTAAATCCAAATTGTCTAAACTTTTAAAGATGAGCGAATGATTTGTGGAATTACGACTAGTAAATGATTATATTACATTCAGAGAAATATAAATATAAGAAAATTTTAGATTCCGCTAGAATTGAGCTGAGCGCATTTAATGTAGGGGAAAGGGGGGCAAGATGACGAACGTAAGCTTCTAAAATCATCTCCAGCTTTATTTTTCGGAAATAATGGATGGCGTTCCGTTTCTTGGCCCAACCAACTCTTTACTTTAACCCTGTACAGTTAAAAAAATCAGGGTTCTAATTAAATATTGAAATTTTAGGTGAATTTGAAAACTGTAAATTTCATCATCTTACCCGCTTCTGAAGGTAAGACGACGAATGGGGGTGGGTAAGATGACGAACTCACATTTTTATGATGAATATATTTATTATGTAATGAATAATTCACAGATAAAATTTTCAGTGACTTAAAACAAAAATAGTTGAAATGTAGGTAAATCCTACCATATTTCTCAAATAACATAAACCTCATATTTTCATTAAACTGAATTTCAAAATAAAAAAAAATATATAAAATTGCACAAAATATTCTAGGTGCCTTATGAGCTAAATCATGCGCTACATACAATAATCGCATTTCCACGGACAGTGTTTGGCTTCAGTTTCATCCCATCCAGTACACGCAGCATGAGCCCAAAGCTTACAGCTGAAAGACTGATACCACAATTATTCATCTTTGCCTTGTTCACCACAAATTATGCAGTCTTTTTCTTCCTCGTTTTCAGGGTCCATATCATCATCAGTGTTTACGTATTGCACTTCAATTGAATCTGATCAGATGAGGAGAATACTTGACACACTGTTTTTTTCTTTTTTGTTGAGCTACTTTTTTCATTCCTTGTGTTCTGTTTTTTTTTTATCTTTATTCATCAGCCTCTGTTTTCGCTTCTTTTACTGGTGTGCTCGTAAGATGCATGGAAGGAAATTTTTTTCTTGGTCTTCTTGATGTGTTTGTTTGAGCTGTTGGCAGTGGTGGTAAGCTTGATGAAGTCGGTTGAGACTCAGCAGATGTTGAAGCAGTGATATTTTCAACCAATTCACTAGGTATGTCTGTTGATCTAATTACTTGAGACTCAGCAGACGTTGAAACAGCATCGCTTTCAACCGTTTCCATAGGTATATCTGTGGTTTGAGCAGGCGCAAAATCTTCTTCATTGAGTATGGCTTGGTTAAAAGGATCAATCCCTGTAGCTTCAAAGCCTTTTATAGCCGTTTTTGCATTGGCTGCCTGAAGGTATGCTTTGCCGGCTATGCTAGCTACCTCCCTAATTGATATGGTACAGCCGGGGTTGTTGACCATAAAATCATCACAACATGAATTATATGCATTTTTCAATGGGCCATAAAAGGCCACGTGCAATGGTTGCAGTTTATGGCTAGTATGAGCTGGTAACCTAAGCAAAAAAATGAAGTTATCTCTACAGTACTGAATTGCCTCCAAGGTTACATGTGAATAATGATTATCCATAATCATGAGAACAGGGTTGTCTTTCCTGGGATGAGCCAACTTTGCAAAGTGATGCAAATAATTTATAAACTTTTCAGCAGTCATCCAACCAGATTCATGTGCAACCCCTTCTGAACCTGGAGGAGCACCAACCATAAATGAAGGATTCATCCTCTTTCTATGAAAAATGAAGAAAGGGGGAACAAAATTTCCAGCAGCACTTATGGTGCACGTGCTAGTGACTGTGGTACCTCGTTCAGCAGATTTCAATTTTATTACTCTACGATTTCCGATTGGTGAAATCACTTCTGGAGTCCTCGTTGGTACTGTTGAAAATCCTGTTTCATCTGCATTATAGGATGTTTGCAGCTTGAAAAGAATGTGCGATTCTCAAATCCTTTAATACATCAAAGAATTTGCCCACATTGATTTTGTTGAACGCCATTAATCGTGCAACTGAAGTTGCTTCAGGCTTCCTCAGTGTGAGTTTGCTTTCTTTCATAAACGCTTCAATGAAATCTCTCCCAGCTGCTCTCTTTTCTTTGTTGAATTTGTGGGTAATGCCCCTACTTTCAGCAAAATCAAAACATAAACGGCCGAACTGAGATTTTGTAAGCCCAAAGGCTCTTCTATCAATATCAACTATGTATTGCTTAAGCAATTCTATCTGTTCGGTTGAGAAGGTTTTTTTATACCTCCCTGCATTTTCGGGGAATTCATGTTCCTCAAGCTCTCTGGTGCGACCCCCTTTCTTCAAATATCTTCTTAAAGTAGGCTCCGGTACGTTGTATTTTTTGCAGTAGCATTAACACTAGAACGATTATTCACCACCTCCGAGATGGCTTTCATCATATTTTCCTTACCCCAACTCTGCCTGTTCGTTTTTCTGACGTAGTTTCGAGGCATTTCACGCAGAGATTAGGCAATTGAACCTGTGGCAAAAGATAAGAATGTCATTGCACAAATTGCAATCCAAAAATAAATTAGTATTAGAACCCATGAATTTTTTATGAAAACAATGAACGAAGTTACTTAATTCTGAATGTCATTATTTTTATTCTATTGGGTTTTGGTTTGTTATTTTTTTTTCGTATTTATCATTTTAAAAGTGAAAAAAAAAAGAATTTGAAAATCGAATAAAAAAGTCGCATAAATATGGTAATAAAGAACTATTTAATAAAATAGCCTGGGGGTAAGACGACGAATTCGTCATCTTGTCCCCATTAATATTCGTCATCTTACCCCCAACCGCCATTGTGATATTACAATTTTTTCCCAAAACATGTGCTCTTCGGAAAACAATTTAAAGACACATGAGTGTATCAAGCAAGAAGCGTAGTTTAAAATTACCATACTGAAATAATAATTGTACTTACTCCTGGTATGCTACTCCTTACGAGATGATCCAAAAATGTTGTATCAGGTGCATACGAAAACACTCTTTCCTCACTAACAGACGAACTAACTAACAGAAGCCAATGGCTATCCGTGAGTCAAATGGACGGCCACTAGGTATCTCTGGCGAGGCGGCAACGGACCTGCGATCTGTTCATCATTGCACAAAACGACAGATTCGTCATCTTACCCACTTCGTCATCTTACCCCCCTTTCCCCTACTCCTCTGATTTATTCTTAGTTAGTTAGACTGTTTGTAAAATTATAACACATTTATTACTGTGTTATTGATTACGAGTACCTCAGTTAAATAAATAATATTGGTGCCTTTATTTTCCTAATCATTAATTGACTTGACAGTAGCGTTGTTGTTGTTATTGTTTGTTTGTACAGAGGGAGATCTTGGTCATGCGGATCTACCTGGCATCTCTTAGCACTCAGCCCATTGTACCCTCATACTAAGACAGTAACTGTACTATTACTTTTTAAAAAACAAGGTGCATACTGTAAAGGCATGACTGTCGTGCATGTCCGTATATTCCTAGTAGCCGCCACCAATCCGTATTTATGTGTATAATTGTGTAGTAAAGCGATCGGCCGTTGATGTAAACATTGCAGTGCTCTTGCTAAAGTACTGCTCGTAGACAGGCTTACAAACCCCGCTAGGTATCATTTGTGGTACTTTGCGTAATGCTGTTTATGCATTCAGCTTCCTTTTACCTTAGTAAATTAATAATATAATGGATAGATGTGAAGGCGCTGGCGTCGAGGGGGGGGGGGTATGTATAGTAGTCCAAAATGGAGACAGCCTCATGATAGCCCCCCAGGGCCCTGACAACTTGTTCTCAACTCGTTCAGACCGATTCAGGACCAAGACAGTAGTCTGCGAACGAAAAGCCGCATCCTTCTTGAGGTGATGTCGCTTACTAATAAAAGAGTACAAAACTACCGGAGCTATACCTCTGTAAAAAACACATCTCTAAGTGGATGGAACGGTAACCATAGACAACCGCTGCGGACACGGACATGAGGAGGTCCTACGACACGACGACTCGACAGGCACCTCGGGGAGTGCCCACGTCGACGGAGTTGTGGGAGCCTTGAAAACCATAAGGAGAGTAGGGGACCGGAGTCGCCGGAAGTGATGTTGTCCTCTTGGTGGGGGCATAATCTGGGGCAGTGAGAGAACTCGCTGACAGTGGCGATGATCCCCCCACTGAGAGTATTCCCCCAAAGACAGCTCCTCGAGGAAACGGATCAAACATACAAAATATATAATTCAGAAAAGGAGAGTAGGCGGGACGAGAATGAAGACGAAAGTAGCAAGCGACAAGACAAAGTGTAACCAGATCTCCTGTAGTAGGGAGGAAGGTGCAGCAGAATAAGAACGAAGTATAGAATATAGAAAAAGAAGATATCCTGCAACAAGGCAAAATAAGAAAAGGAGGACGGAAAACCCTGAGAAGAGGCAGATTAGAAAGGATGCGCTTCGGCAATTCATACAGGGAAAAAAGAATGAGAGTAAAACAGCGAAGGAAATGAAGAGGATATAAAAAGAAATAGAAAGACTGAGCGAGATAGTCGATAATAACCGAAATACCAAAAAAGGAAATTAAACAAATAACCCTCTCGCTTAAAAGATTGTCCAGAAGAGTAGTACCGGTTTCGGAACAGATGGATGACTCGATTGAGGAGCTGCAGAGCGTGCACGGCGAAGGGCTAAGAACAGACAAGAGACACGGAGCTAAAACTAGAAGTACGGGAACGCAAGTAGATATAGACGATATAGAAAAGAAACGTGCAGGTAGCATTAATAAGACGATGGATAATATAGAAACTGCTATTAACGGTGAAAAGAAATTCGAAGCAATTGAAGGCATACTAGATGAGGGATGGTCAAAGGAGGTGTATATAAGCACTGAGTTGGTAGAAATGAATGTAACACGATTGCGGGAGGGCGGAGACTACATAATTCTGGCGGACCTACAAAATACAGAAGCAAACTGAACAGTGGAATGGCTCGAAATAAAATTCCCTGACTTTAAAAACTTGATTTGGAACAACAATGGAGAGGTAGATTATCTCATATGTAATGGGACAACGAGAACCGCAAGGAAATTGTGGAAGAAAATGGCAGTGCAGCGTATATACTCCCTATGCATATTGACAGGAAGGGTGAGTAAATGATATGAGGGAAATGTATCATTTGCTAGAAAAACTACTAGAACAGGATACACCCCACTGAACTTATATATCTAGTGTTGGCGGACGGATTAAGTATTGATTATGTGAGGATACTTAGCGAGTACGTATTCGCAAACAGTCAGATTAAAATAAAAATTATGGTTCCCAGAATGGGATTGCAGACGCAGACAACCAAAAGGGGAAAAGACAGAGGAAGTCATTACGGTAAAAGCTGAGGGGAAAAGTTATGCGGACCTCTTTAAGGGCGTAAAACAGAGCATTGATATAAGGGATATAGGAATAAAAATTAATAAAATATGGAAAAGTGGCATAGGAGAGCTACTGCTCACAGTGGAAGGAGGAAATGGAATGGCATACAAGCTAAAGAAGGAAATTAAAATCAAAATCCAAAACTCTCAGGTAAACACGAGACGAAGTGAATCAACCGTGTATATAATGGGAATGGATGCGGCAACAACACAGGACGAAGTGAAGTTGACAATAATGGGGGAAACCGGGGCAGAAGAAGAAGAAATTCAAATAAAGTCTATTAGAGCGGGGAGAACCGAGGAATAAACAGTAGGGTGGATTAACTGGGCAGTAAAGGAAAGGATCTATGTAGCACGGTGTTACAATTGCCTAGAGTACGGGCATAAAACAATGGAATGCAAAACCAGAAAAGCCGAAGCAATGAGTGCATAAACTGCGGAGCAGAGGGACATAAGGCAAAAGACTGTCCACATGAGTCATATTGCACAACGTGCGGGGTTAAGAACCACAGAGCGGACCAAATTAAATGCCCCTTCTTCAGGAAGGTGGTAGAAGACGCGAGAGGGAAGCGGATACGAGCACCAAGTAGGAGTACAAGGGACGACACTCCTTCTGCTTATGGTTCTTAAGTTCTACAGACGAATCTGGGGCGTACGAGAGAGAGGTGAACACGATCTTGCATATGATACGGCGAAACAAATAGGTAGAGACATTCTGATATTTGCCGAACCATATAAGAAACTAGTGAAAAGGAGCGAATGGTTAAAGAACGAGAGAGGGGATGTAGCGGTATCCTTCTTGAACAAAAATGTAACATTGCTAAAGAAAAGGACGAGGGACAAGGTTACGTGTGTTTTCATTTTAAAGGTCATGCGGTGTATTGCTCCTCGAGCATAAATGCGGACGACTACGTAGAGACGGTCGACAGGATACTAAATGACGTAAGAACCAAAACGGGAGAAGCTATAATTTTAGGGGTCATAAATGTAAAGTCCCCGCAGTGGGGCTCGCCTATTCTGGACGGCAGAGGGAAGCACTGAATGGAATGGATGGCGACCATAAACTTAGTTGCACATAACAGTGGGGAAATACCAACGTTCGTAAGGGGAGGCAGTGAGTCATTTATTGGCGTGACGCTCTCGACGCAGGAAATAGCCAAAGACGTGACGATATGGAAAGTAGTAGAACTGGAAAACTTAACTCAACACAGATACATTTACTTCTAACTACAGGCAAAAAAACCCAAAATAGCAAATACGAAAAGAGGAAAGTGGACGCGAATTGGGAATACTAATAATGTGGAAAAGTTGTCATACACCAAATGTGCAGAAGCAATGAAAGAAGCTTACATAAATAGTAAAACCAACGAGCCAGGGGGAGAAAGAATGATTCCGTTTTGGTGAAACGAAACGGTTGCAAATATACGAATGCGGTGCAATACCATCGGAAAGCTAATGCCTAGAATGGCAAAGAGTAAATACAGGAGAGAAAGAAAAGATAGAAGTAAAGGAAGAATACAAAAGTGAAAAGAAAGAGCTACGAAGGCAAATAAATGAGTCGAAAAGAAGACACTGGAAGAATCTGTGTAACGACCTAGAATATGACGTATGGGGGGGGTGGTTTTAAAATTGCCGTAAAAAGCCTAAAAATACTATGCCCTATGAAATATCTACAAGTGGAAGAATAGAGATAGTAAAGCAGCTCTTCCGGACTAAAGCAGCTGAAATAAAAAAAAAGGACAGAAGCAGCAGAAGCACAACCATACACCATGGACGAGATAAAGGAAGCAATAGGTGGTATGAAGACAGGAAAAGCGCCGGGTATAGATGGGATACCGACGGAAGCGATAAAGGAAATCTTCAAAACGAATCCGGAATGGTTACTCGGAGTAGTAAATGAGCTTCTGAAAGTCCAGAAATGTCCAAAAAAATGGAAACTTGTTAAAGTAGTACTTATCCCAAAGTAAGGCAAAAACTTAGGAAATCCGAAGCATACAGAACAATCTGTTTACTGAATACCCTAAGCAAACTCAACAAAGCTCTGAAAAGAACGAGACTAGAACACTAAATAGATGAGAAGGGAGGGACGGCACACCACCAGTATGGATTTAGGAAAAGAGGTCTACAATAAAAGCACTGGAAATAGTAACGCACAAAGCAAATAAGAACAGCAAGAAGTGGCATGTATTCGTGGCATTGAACATACAAAATACCTTCGACACGGCGGATTGGGAACTAATAGGCGACAAACTGGAGGAGAGGAATATATCAAGATATCTAATAAATGTCATTAAATACTACTTGGATGAAAGATATATAAAGGTAACTAATAAAAGGAGGGTTAAACCAGAAGCCGGAGTTCCCCAGGGATAGATCCTAGGACCCATCTTGTGGAACATCTTGTATGACGGAGTATTCAGGACATGTATCAGAGAGGGGGCGATGTTAATCGGCTCTCTGGATGACTTGGCACTTATAGCTTCAAATAACGATAAGGACAATTTAATAGAAAACTTGAACGAAGATCTCAACATAATAAGCATGGATGGCAAAACGCAAACTTAGTCTAGCCCCGGAGAAGACAGAAGCTATTATTCTGCGAGGAAAAAGAAGGAGGGTGGACATAAGTTTTAAGTTACGAAACATCGAAATTACCCTAAAACATAGCACTCAATACCTCGGACTAAATCTCGACACAAGGGGAAGCTATAGAAAACACATAAAAGCAGCCATCAAAAAGCCAGGGGAAAGAGTAGAAATGCTGACTAGGCAGATGCCAACCATTTGGGAGGCCCAGCGGTTTCAAGAAAACGGTGCTCAGCGAGGTGGTCCGTTCCATATAAATATACACGGCGCCGGTGTGGAACAGGGCGATGGAGATAAAAAAGTATAAAAGTATGATGAAAAATATGCAGATAACAATGCTAATAAGGGTGACAGGGTCGTATAGGACAGCCTCTACCATAGCGCTGCATGTGATACCCGGAATAGCGGTCATCGAACGAATAGCGGAGGAAAGGAACTATAATAACGAAAATGCAGGTAAAGATATAGCTAGGAACCAGATGATAGATAAATAGCAGGAAAATTTGAACAGAAATGAAAGGAAGGGGGAATGGACGAAAAGGTTGATACGGGACGTACGAAAATGGGTGAATTGCAAACATCGGAACACGAAATATTTCCTGACACAGGCTCTGACTGCACACCGCTTCTTTAGAGCATATTCAGCGAGGATAGGAAAGGATGAGACAGGTAGATGTCTGTATTGTAATAGCGTGTATACAGCTAAGCATACGTTATTCGGAGTGAACGGTAAAACAGGATAAGAGATAGTGTATACAACGAGATAGGACAAAAACTAATGTCGGAAAATATGATAGGAGCAATTAGCAGTAAAGAAAGCTGGAAGACCAGACACAGTATGGTTAAAAGAATTATGAGGAATAAAGAGGCAGAGGAGAGGGAGCAACAGGAAAAGAAGTGACAGGGAAGATAAGGTAAATGGAGAGGAAAGAAGGCTAACGCCGTGAGGCAAATCTAAAAACGGTATTCCATGGCGAGATACCAGAGGCAAAAAAGGGAGGAGATGTGTTAGTCAATAGGCGCCTGGAGTAGGCCGGGTGAATCCGGCACGTCCAAGGAAGGTATCTATGAAGATTTGCCCCCCTCGGAAAAAAAGATATGAAGGCGCCGTAATCATAATATTTTCGTAGGATATTAGCTTGGCTAGATGTTTGTGTTAGGTAGTTGTTTTGAACGCCTATGCTAGGAGAGGAGGAAATTACAAGGCCAAGGACAGCATTGCAGGTAAATGCGATGTGATAGCTTATGAATTTGCATAATTTTGGAGCTAAACAGCATACTGGCACAGGTTTGCTATTAGTAGTAATTTACGCTTGGAAAGGTAAATCTATTTTTAATTACATATGATATTATTAGCACAGTTCAAATCGTGACAAGAGAGACCCGTTAGTCTATTAAGGCAGATTAATGCAATCTAGCCACATAACCAAAGTTAACCCTGACTGTCCACAACGTGATCATTTCTTAACCTGGAAAAATGACATAGCTGGAGTAACTTAAAGGCGCCCTTCGTGCATCTGTAGTGGTTACCAAAACTACAATATTCGTTACGTTCTACTTAAAGTTGAGAAATAGCTATTTTAAATAGTTAACTTTATCGCAACCAAAAAGATTGACTGTTGACTAACTCTCAAGTGCACACTATAAGTGCAGCGCCAATAGTGGTTAGTTTTAAGTTACATGCTCTATGGCAGGTTTGAAAAGATACTTGTAAATTCGTGGTAAAACACTAAGTTAGTAACAGTTGCACATACTCTTGTGAATAACTAAATATGTTGCAATTGGGTTTAAAAATATTTACTTGAATCTAAAATCTAAATGTAATGTCATTAATGTTTCTTTGCCATTTTTCAATTGTTTACTTACAGCAATGAGTAACTAATTGTTTCTTAAGTAGGCTACCGTTAAATTCTTGTGGCAATTGTCCAAATAAAGCCATAAAAGGAAAAACAATTTGGAAGAATCTTCTACAATCCTTATAAATTAGTTATAGTACCTACGTTGTCTCTGCCTTTCGAGTAGAACCGAATTTACTTTAAGCATTACGAAACGTATAAGTAAAATAAGGGATTAGCAATTCCATTGCGGTTTATTTTGTATTGTGGGTATAACAACGAAATTTCACATGCTGATAACCGATAATTTTACTATTTTATAAATAAAATTACAAGAAATATTACAACACAAATATGGAACGGTCCACAACGTAAACTATTAAGGGGTGGACGGTTGTCGGGCATACGCTGTATCTCTCGGGGTTTTTTTCGTAAGCCATTAGCATTTGCGAAGCATAGGCAATGACCATACACTTAAAAAAAGTAGCATCTGTTTTCAGTTACAGTTCCAAGTTTAGTGTGCATCCTTTCCAATAATTATTGAGCTAATATTTTAATGTGACAAGAACTGCCAGTTGTAAGTTTTAGGTCAAGCTCTAGTTGGTTGGTGGTAGCAATGTTAGAAATGCAACTAGAAGGATCTGTTCTATGCTGGTGGCACACAGTCATTGTTAGTTTAGGTTGGATCGGTGCCCATCAAATGTTCAAGCTACATGTATTGAATATAATCTGAATAACCAACTGGTATTTCAGTTATATTTACATCGAATCCCTTTTCATATTTGATGCAATTTATGCATTTTTGCACTTAATAATCGTGGAAAGTTTTCTGATGAATGATGAATTGGTTTACCTTATTGCGTTAAAATTTAATTTGAGTTATACATTTTCCTTAAACTACTTAAAATAAGGCCAATTACTAAGTATTTGTCGGTCATAAAGTTCAGGGGGTAGTTTAAACTTTTTTTAGGTCATCTTATATCAATTTATAATTGATGATAATTATAATTTATATCAAACCAAGGAAATTTAATTATGATTATAGTTTATGCTGCGCGAAATGAATATTGATTAACATGTTTGGGTCGATTAGTCCTAATGCATTTGTTGGTCAATATTTTTTGGTATAGTCATTTTTCTATATTATTTTTTACAAATTAGTTGGTGATCGGAAGATGACTTTAAAAACGAAGCATAGATATAACGAAAATCTGACAAGCCTATCAATTATTCAAAATTAGCATGTTTAAAAACTCGAAATGATCCAAGTGTCGCAGACGTAAGCGTAAACTAGTTAAATGCTCGTATAGGCCAGAGTAAACTATATAAATGTCAACAGATATTTTTTATTAACAATTTATTTACTTTCAGTTGCAGTGCCAACAATCATACCTGGTGCTATAGAACTGGACATTTTATCTCTTACGAAAGTATGGGCCCGGAAGTACGCAGAAAGACTTCCGAAGTCGCTGTAAAAAACACTGTCTTTGCTATTAAAGTTAAAATTGATACTTTTTGTGAGTACGTAATTTGTTATATTGAAAATATTTGTCTAATAATAAATAAGAATTGTTTGTGATGCATTGTTTATTTACTCATTCTATAATAAATAAAATGATCATCTTAATTCAAAGCGCAATAACATTCTTTGAATAGCTTGCCTTAAAGATACACTCAAAGAGTGTTTTTGACAGAATGAGCCGTTAAGTTCTAGTTATGTTCCTCAGTTCACTTATTTACCATGAATATGGTTATCTTTCAGTGATAACCTTCTTGGAATTGTATAACGGCTAACCACAAAGCATAACTTTTGGGTATGTCAAGAAGGTGCCTAAAAGCTTACTTTCAAGGTCGGCTTTTGGACATCTTTTATGTTTAGTTTTTAGCGATCTTGAGGATGCTTAAAAGTTTCTCTGTGGTTAACTAATTTGTGACATAGTTAACCTGCAAGTTAACTTTTGGTTGACTAATTGTGACATTCTATTTTTGAGAGCTTAACTTTTAGCTAGCTTTTGGGTAACTTATTATGTGGGTAATATTTTTAGTGCATTCATGGTCTTCGGGTACTTTTGGCAAAACGGTTGCTATCTCTAGCTACTCATTACACATGGGTAATAGGCGGTTTAAGTAAATAAACATTGGACTTTAGAACACCTAAATACGTATTTCGCCAACTAAGCTGCCATCTTCAGTAGGAACTTGAACTAACTAAAGTAACTTGGCTGAGGAATATCTGTGGAAAGAAATGGATGCCACAATTCTTAAGAAGAATGTACATTATTTTGAATAAGATTTGTGACATGGCATTTTAAGTTATCACTTAAGTAATGAATTTATACAATTCACGAATTCTTACATGTACGAAATATGTAATATCAATAATTATTATCGTTATGCTTCCCTTGAGAATATAGCGATAAAAGCATTTTTAAATTAGGGTTGCTGTGAGTGCTGGAAGACATATCGTAGCTGTCATGTAACGTATCGACCATACCTTGTATTTATTTCTTTGAATGTAAATACAAACCAAGTGGACTTAGCATCAAAGCGTAAAATTAAAATAAATACTTTTTATGCAACAACCAACAAACAGCAAGCAAATTACAAGAATCAGATAAAACAGATTTTGACAGGTGAATAACATCTTTTAAATAACCATCTTTTATGTGGAATCAGTAAAATAGTTACTATTAGCGTTCATTTCCAAACAACCCTCTAATTTTTGATTCTGTTTTTGATATCTAATGTTGATTTCATTATTTCACTAACTGAAGTACTTATTGCCATATTTGTTTGGTAAACATTACACAGGGTATCTGTTCTTAGAAACATTGAAAAATATCTGTTCTTAGAAAATGTGGCTCATAGTTATACTTTCAGTTATTTTGCTTGCAGAAATGTTTTTTATCCTAAAATTCTAACACTTAACGACTGTTAATTACTTAGTTAATTATTATGTAATCATTTTATTTGTGCTTAAAGTCTTTAAAAAAGCGCCACTATCTTACGCTAAAACCATAAAACTGGACAGAAGAACTTGTGCTTGTATCAGAACATAATCACCTAAATTTCATTAAATAATCTTTCAGTTGTGTGGTTTGGTTACAAGTGGAGTTTTATAAACGTTGTAATTTAACGGGATGGTAGAATATTGGCGTGTATCAACAGCCTTAACGTCCCACAGCTTGACACCGGACTGTTATCTGCTATGCGCTTCTCCTTAGCGCTACGATAAAAACACAGGACACCAACAGTTTACCGTTGTTGACATTAAAACCCCATTAGGGAATTGTGTGTGGTGGGTTGCAGCTAAGACTTTTTACGTCGCGTAGTAATGCAATGTAGAAAATTCGAATCGAAAATAAGCCATAATCGACGTTTTGTAGAGAAAACGAGCGCCCTGCCAACTGAGCTTACAGCAATGATCGTCTTAAAGTGTCATACCTTCATTACTACAATTTTTATTACATTATACTCTTTACAGAACACATTGTATAAAATAGTAATCTATACCGTCAGTGCACACTGTTGCCAGTAGGTGAGGCTGGAGTAGCTTGTTGGACTAATTTCGCAGGCGTTGACGACTTCATTTTTTGGTAGTACCATGACAGTTTTCCGTTGCTTCCCACATTGGGATCCAAAGAACGTGCGCAGCAGTTTAGTGCTCCAAACAGGTTCGAACTGCTACCTAGAGGACAAAAGTGTTACAAACAAACGCTTTGATCGGGTTGACCCACACGTGTACCGTCCTACTCGAATCGAAAATAAGCCATAATCGACGTTTTGTCGAGAAAGCGAGCGCTCTGCCAACTGAGATGCCAGCAAAGCACAGAATGTTGGTACAAACATGTAAATAAAGAAATTATTTGACATTCAGAAAAGCCCCAACCGAAGTTTTGCTTTATAGATCCCTGTTTAAAATGTATGCTATTGAATAATATTGAAGATAGTATCTGAAGTTATACATATACGTTCGCCGAAATTAAATTTCGCATAGGTCACTCTGTATTTTAATTTGTTAGAATTCAATCTGTTATTCCAACCATTCCCAGAAGACCTATTGGTAAACTTCGAGTACATTGCCAGTGAAAAAATATGCAGTTTTGTAGACCTTTCAGGTATTTTATGAAATGTATTCAAAACCCTTACAGCTACTTTGAAGAAACAAATATTTTACAGTTTTAGAAATATGCATTTATATATACAGTCCAACACGGTTACAACGCAATGCTTGAGACTGTCATTTTATACTTTGTACCT
Source organism: Limonius californicus (assembly GCA_014611495.1). NCBI lineage: Eukaryota > Metazoa > Arthropoda > Insecta > Coleoptera > Elateridae > Limonius > Limonius californicus. Next base: position 29,183 of record JABXWE010002497.1, on the reverse strand, counting down.
TATTCACCTTTGTGTTCAAATTATTTCAAATACATAATTAACACTCCATTTTTAGTTATTAATATTTCAGTAGAAATATAATTATTTTAATATTTGAATGACTCTTATTTAAATTCTATTATTTAAAAATAAAGTTGAATTTCTCGTGCAAATTAGATGCAATAAGAATGTTCAAGCTGTCTTGTCTTTGATTTATATTAAGAATATTGAAATTAAACATGTAAAATATTTGTAAATAAATGTTGATTTTTAGTTAACTGCAAAGAGGTTTAATTAGTGTACTTTAATAGCTAAATTTAATTCGACACTTGTTTTTGGTCACGGTTTCTTAAGCACGTGGCCGCTCATCTTACTTCAACCGGTTATTTTACCTAACTGCGGACTACGTACCCGTCAAATAAGACGGCACTAGACTGCATTAGTGCTGGCAATTGCTTCAAGTGCAGAAAAATGTCATATATTTATTGATTATCTGAAGGGCACCAATAAAATCGTTTGCGATTACCATCGGAAATTGATTCGTTTAACCCAGAGAAAATCCAAGAACTTCGCTGTTAAATGAATTATATTTCTTTAATCATTATTTTTCGGCAATGTTTTCTTAATGGTAAATATCTTTGAGCCACGCAAGCTAGAAATGTCAAGAGTTTTTTACTCGCTATTTCTGGAAGGAGCGAGCACTGCAAGTGAAAAGTACAATGCGGCAAAAAAAATCCTAATATTTTCTCGTGTCGCTGATAATATCTGAAATCTTGTTGTACTAGACCTAATATTAACCGAGTTGTACTGTATGTTACAATTTCAGTGTTTAATGTTACAAGAATATTTAAATCTATTCTTACATTTACGAAAAAAAAGTTTTTTCGATCCAAAGTATGTTCAAATACTTTGAATTATTTTATGTCCCATCCCAATAGCCACGTTATACTAACATTTGTTAAACCGTTTAAAACGCATGTTGATTTCTTAATTCGTTTTCGGTAGAAAATAGTGTCAAAAATGGATTTACAAATTTCTTAGAAAACCCCCATAACTAAGGAACAACAGTTTCGATAATTTTCTGACTTCTTCCACCTTTCAAAATCGAAATAAGACCTTTATGGCAGTTTTAGAGAATATTTACCTGGCACAGTTGTTGTTATTGTCACAACTATTTCATTTGGAATTTAAATTAATATTGCTATGTTAAAGCATAGGAGCCATTAAACGGTACGGATTATTTCGATTTCGATATCAGCTTTAAGGTACAAGGGACCGTAAATAAAAAAAAATCAGACCGACTATGAACAAAAAAATATCAATTAAGACTCGATAGAGTAATGCGATTGCAATATTATCTCTTGTTACAGAAATGTTTTTTCTTATCTCTTGTTATTCTGAATCTATGCTAAGAATTTAATCTTCATAGTACAAAATTTCCAAATTTGCATGGCAACTCGATTTTTCATAATAATTGCGTTATCTCGGAAATTGTTGGGTTTATCGACTTTTGAAAAGAGAATCCTTTTCTGGATAGTTTGGCATACCAGATAAGATTATTTTTAACCTTAACGAGTAAGGTAAACACATAAAATTTCAAAACATAGGTTTGACTGTTATCATAATTATATGCAAAGAAAGTGATCGGACAAGTCTCACTTTAGAAGGCTGTAACTCCGTAACGAAGCATTTTCGGACTAAGGTATATATGAACTTCTTTCCTTGTATTGATGTGAAGAACTCGCTCGTTTAGGCATGCATTTTAGTTACACCCTGTATATGCCGGCTTTGGTCATGGGTTTGACGTTTTCGCAATGTTTAAACCCGATTTAAACTAATTTGTTTTTAACTGAATCTATTGTAATGTTAGCATAACCTAACTTTAATCTAACATAACCTGACCAAAAAAGATATTTTGTAAATTAACAAAAATCCAGTTGTTTGATTAGTGGTCAAAGAGAAGGTTAACATTAGAATGAAAAACTATTCATAAACCTTACTACCGATAATAAAAATTCTGAAAATAACTCACTTGAATTTTAGTTTGGCAGAGAATGGAGAGAAAAAGTTTACTATGTTTCTGGACTTTTCCTAAGTTTATATTTTTCTTTTTCCTGTAACCTGCACTATGCATTTTTGAATGATGAATTTTTGGTATACATAGCTGTTATAATGTTCATTCTAAGTTATCTCAAAATAAAAATTGTTCAATAGCTTCTTCCTGCTACAACACATTTTTAAACGGCCTCAGTAGCACTAAGACAATTAAATATCCTTTCCTGTAGTTTCTTAGTTAATAATAATCATCATCATCACCATCTCTCTCCCTGTGATGCGTAGGGCGCCTAATGCGGCTTTTCATCAGCAATCAGTTAATAATAATAGCATACTTTATAGTAATGTAAACTAGATTCTTATTTTTATGTCCACCCTGAGTCTAAGAGAGTGCTATACGGTATGGTTAGTATGCCAATACTTTGAAGGAAGGGCTAGTAGCATGACCCAATTTTGAAAACACCTGATAACAAAGTTTTTGTGCTATCGATTAAAAAAGTAAACAATGTCTCTAGATTGAAAAGAAAGTAATCTTGTTATCGTCTCCAAAATATCCAAATCCTCCTCGGGCCGTTATTTATTTTCCAAGATGAAATCCATTGAACTACAGCTATCAAACCATGTTTTCTTTTCCATAGATTATCTTGTGAAATACATTAAAGGAAGTGGGGTACTTGCATCAGTATGTATCGGAGAAACTGTGGCATTATGCGAAGATCAAGTAGCAGAGATAAAGAAGCGATTGTTTTGCAACGGAGGTCGCCAAAAGTTTCCTCTTACTGGTGATCGCACTGCTTTCCTACGGCGGTTTTAATGTTTTAATGTGAAAAGTCTCGTTTTCTTTATTTTTCGAAACCCAAAAAAAATATTTCACTGAATAATTTCTGACTGTAGCAATTTTTTGATTGTGTTGTGAGTTTCCTCGTAACAAATTTGACTCCATTAACTTATTTTAGTAATGAGTTTATATAATTATTAACAGTTAATTTTAAATAATTTATTTCAAGGTTTTGTTTCGATTTTTTTATCCCTAAAAACCTTTTGGTAGCTTCTGGATCCCATCTAAAGTAGCACAAGGGATGTTCTCTGATAAATGCTAAGATAAGACAGTAGTTTAGTCTAACAATGCGGCTGGAGGTATCACAGCCGTGTCGCCCTCCATTGATCGGGAGATTGCTATTCTCTTGCGGGAATAGATTCATTTTGGTACACCGAAATCTCATTCGATGCCAGATAGTTTTGTAAAATAGGACCGAGCGCAGCTTTTTTTGTTTGTTTGCTTTTCTCGCTTTCTCTTAATGAGATAATTTGTTCTAGTGGGAAAACTAGTTCAACGGTGGGTTTAACCGGAAAATCCCATGTTAACTGAGAAAGAATGCATCCTTTGAGAAGAATCTGAAGACGGCGATTTTAAAATAATTGTACCCAATTAATTACCGTTTACTACCAACGCCGAAAATTAGTTCACTATAACCCATTCACGATTATATTGCTACAGGAGAACTTGCCACATTTATATGTCTAAATATACCGTTTATACTTTGTAAAGTGAGGTTATAATTTATCGCAGAACGCGATACTTACAGAGTTATCCGTACAGTTATATAGTAATATCACCAACGAAAAGCTTTAAAAATACTACAACTCACAAAAATATATATATTAGGCAAAAGTATCAGATTATTACAGCATATAAAATTTGACTGCAGGGCCTACAATCAGTGCCAATCTAAAAAATTTATTAAGAAGGCCATAATGTGTAACCCAATAAAATTAAATCTGAGCAGAGGCGAAAATCGTGTATGGAGTATAGTTATCCATTTTAGAAGACTACAGTTATTTATTTTAGTACCTACACATAATTAGATTTAATGGAAGGTGGACGGGAAAGGATTTACGAAGGTTAACGGATTAAGCTAGAAGCACGAAAATGTTAACAATTCAACTCTAAAATAACGGAGATAAACTTATGCATTTGAAAACAGTCATTGAAGATATTCCTAAAGAATTACATAAACAGCAGCAAAAAACTTAGAGTAGGTCGTGAACGTAAGATCGTATGTCGTAATTTCATAGTTGTGTAGTGTGTTTCGTGAAGGTAACTTGACGCTACTTTTCAACAAGTGCAAAAAGATGCTTGGAAAATCCGGGTCCTAGATCTCTCTCGATTAAAACAAACACACAAACAAATAACAAGAATTTGATATAAAATGTCAAACTCGAAACGTTATAACGTAATACTTTAACAACTTCGCAGAAATGGTTTTTACTCTAATACAGAAAGCATTTATGAGTTAAGATTATTTTTGTAATTCGCATGCAATTAATCGTGCATGACAATATTCGATTTATAGTTCATGTCACGTCAGTTGGACGCAGTCAACTGGACGGGCGTCAATTGGACGCTATCAATTGGATGCGCGACAATTGGACGCGTGCGACTTTTGGACGTGCGTCTTTTGGACGCGCCGACAATTGGACGCGTCTGTAATTAAGATTTATAAAAAATATATATAGAAAAATGCAGTTTATTATATTTAGTTAGTATAAAGTTACAAATAAACATTATAAAGTAAGCAATTAAAAAAGGTTTATTAAAAAACATAAAGGTCTACAAAATTACAAAATAATCAACACAAAGCAGCCAATGGTACAATAAACACAAACGAATCATAATCCGGGTGCACAAAGGGTCGGAAAATCCCGCTGATGCTGGTAAAGTAACTTTCAAATTCCGAAGAAGGCATTCGAATTCACAATACACCTTAATTAGACTTAATTAACCCCTCAAATTCTAATAAAACTTATACAGGGAATTTTTCTTTTTAGTATACATAGCCTATGTATACTTTTAAAAGAAACGCGTCAATTTCGCCTATTGTGTGTGCAACCAACTATACAGACAACTCAGGCATGCTGTGACCACAGCAATCAAATTAATTCAATGCTAAAAAATAAAATTAATCTTTCTTTAGTGTCAAACAATTGTTAGAAAATTTAAATCAGAGGGATGCGTAATAAATTCCCATAAAATAAAAACTGAAAGTTATCACGTTTTAACCGAAGAAATAAAATGAAATATTTTATGCTACGTTGAATAATAATAATATTTAAAAAAAGTTTGCGATCGCCGGGAATTGAACTCGGATCAACTGCTTGGAAGGCAGCTATGCTGACCATTACACCACCTTACCGCTGATGTATGTGTTTTGTACAAAAGAAATATAATGTGCACGGACCTTACGGAAACATCACCTTGTCAATTTTTGCATTTAACAAAAAAGTCATCATCTGTGTCCTATATACATGATGAAATACTTATTAAATATAAACACTGCATCAACATTTTTCTTTTAAAAGTATACATAGGCAATGTATACTAAAAAGAGAAATTCCCTGTATTGAGTTTATGGACGCGGCCAACTGCCTTGCGTCTAATTATCTGGCGTCCAATTGACGTACGCATCCAATTGTCGCGCGTCCAATTTACCGCTGCGAATTGACGTAGATCCTTTATGGTTGTATGCAGGATTTACAGCAAGAATATTCTGATCTGGTGATCGACTAGGGTAAACTCGGGTTAGTTCGTGGTATAAGTAACCCCGTGATAAATTTTCTAATATTTTCCATGAAGTTACCAGCAAGTACTGTTGGTTGTCTATACTACCACATTAAAGAACTGCTCTTCACCATTCTTTTAACATATAGTTTATTAGTGTTGCATGCGGAAGATCAACTGTCAGCAGTGTTTTCTTTGAAAGTAAGTAATTTTTTATCAGTTTTTTAAGTCGTTTTATTCTAATGTTGCATTTAATTGATCAACTTTGTTAATAATTGCTGTACGACGCTGAAAATTGCTCACAAGGTAGATAACATGTTGATTAAATGAATATATAAGGCCATGGGTTTGAACGCGGGACGGAGTAGCGACGTTAGGAATTGGAGGGAAATTCTTAGTTTTTTTCTTTTCTAAAATCGTAGCTTCTGAGCAGTGATTGATAACTTCAGTCAAAATTTGGACAATATGATAATATACACGGCTAATAGCAGATATTGTTATTTAAATAATACATATATTTTATTTTTAGATGCCCCCTCAAAAGAAAATAGTGAGAAAAAAAATCGAAAGGCAAATTTGAAAGGAAATACTCTTCTCACACTATGCAAGATGCATTAACAAAAATAAAAGGTGAAAATTTGGTCAGATTACAAAGCCAGCAAACATTTCCAAATACCTTGGAGCACATTGAAAGATTACAAATCTAAATTCTTAATGACCAACCTCAAGATCTGATCTTCCTTAACCTTAGTAAAATGGGAAAACCATTTGCTTTGAATATTGATTTGGAATCAAAGCTTGTTCAATATGTCGTTGAAATGCTAGAAATGGGATTTGGTCATACAGTAAACCAAATCAGGCATGTAGCTTATAAATTAGCCGAAAAATTAGGAACTTTTAATCATTTTAACTAAGAAAAGAAGTGGCTGGATGGTATTGGTGGAGAAAATTTAAAGAAAGGTATGGTTTAGCATTGAGACAACCCGAGACTTCGATGAATAGGGCAAACATGGCAAGCCGTGAAAATGTTAACGACTTTTATGATAAGTTGTATGATCTTGCCCAAAACATAGGGGTTACTAATTTACCTGACCTTGTTTGGAACGTCGATGAAACGGGCCTCACCTATGATATGAAAGCAAACCGAACTGTGACTCTTGTTGAAAAAAAGTATGTGTATAAACCAAGCTATGCTGAACGAGAAATAACCACTACTGGCCTAGGATGCATTAACACTTCCAGCCTTTCTGTGTCCCCTTTAGTAATTTTCAAGGGAGTGAAGATGATGGAAGATTTGTGTGAAGACATGGTTCCTGATAGTTTGATTCGTTTATCAAACTAAGGATGGATAAACACGAAATTGTTTGTGGAATGGTTCAATCATTTCCTAACTAGCATTCCCCCAGGAAGACCTATTATTCTAATTATGGACTCGCATGAAAGCCATCTCAGTCCAGAGGTTCTATCACTTGCATCTAACAATTACATCCATATTATATCATTTCCAGCGCACACAACACACTTGTTACAAACGTTGGATGTTGGAGTTTATAAATCTATAAAGTCGACATGGAAAAAGGAATTGGATTGCTTTATGCGCAACCATCAAGGAGAGAAACCATCAAGGTTTGACTTTAACCGAATGTTAAAACCAGCTTGGTTTTTAACTTTTCTACCTAATATTATTATCCATTCTTTTGAAAAGATTGGTGTATTTCCTATAAACAAGAACGCATTTTCAGATGAAACATTAGCGCCTTCTCATATAACAGCAAAACATCCAAGTGCTGCAAATTCTCCATACCCCCTACAATATTTTAGAAGAAGTAGAAGATTTGCCGCAATTTCTCAAAGTCTGAAAAGGAACAAGTTAGTCCTCCTAATTCTTTGGCGAAAGCGATTTCTTGTAGAAAAGCTTCTTCAATAAAGCAACCATTGACTTCTAAACTTAGGAAACAAATAGTTGCTGAGTCCGTAAAGCCATCAACTTCTCAAAATGGAAAAACATTTTATTTGTGATGGATGTATGGATACCGATTCTAACGAATGAAAATACTATCACGAACATACCAACCAACACAGTATCACGAAGTGACCAGAGGTACCACAGAGTTACCAGTAGTTATAAGCATTACACCTTTTATAATTTTTTGTAAAATTTATTAATAGTAAAATTATGATCTATAGTGAAATGTGTATGTCAATATATAACGTTTCAAGGTATGTAGGATAAATTGCAAATTTTCAAAATAATCAGTACATTAATACGATAAAACCAAAATTATCACAAATTAACCCGAGTTTGCTTTACAACTATTTTTGCTCTCCGTTAATCCAAGGAAAAATGCAGTTCTCGACCTACAAAACGGAATGAAAAAAATGTTCAGAAACACGGATGGAGCTATGTCGTTAGATTCTGGACAACAGGAATGACCGTACGTTGGACTAAACGTTTTTTCGAAATACACGAATGTGATTTACAAGAAACCCAGATGTTTACCGAGTGGATGCATTTCATCCGAAGAAAATAGGTCGGTGGATTTGGTTTACATTTAAATTTAAATAATTCATTTTAATTCTATTTTTAGTTTATTATATTATTGTTTGTTTGGCATTAATATTTAATAACATAATCTAATTTTTTTTTCTCGATGGATCTTTATAAATTAAAATTACGTTATTACATTATTACATGTTCCCATTTTAGCTTTTAAATAGGAAAATATAATGCACATATTTTATTGGACAGTTTGAGAATGGTTATTATCATTAGTATAGTTTATAGTTAATATAAATGTTGACGTTTTGCTAATCGTTGCATGGAGTATCATCAAAACGTTGATATTGCTTTCTGCGACGGTTAGCAAAACGTTACTGTCAATCAGTTCTGCAACGACGCGATCTAAGCGAAGGGCACAAACTGTGGAAGCCTGTAACTTTAGCTTTTAAATAACACCTTTCCAAATACCGAGTAAACAGATTGGATGATTATTTTTGGTGAACGAAACAATGGAATTGGGGCTGCAACCGGCAATTTACATACCAAGCGTCATCCAACTAGAAGACAACCGTCTTAAAAAATGTTTAGACGCCTTCAAACTTCTATAAGAAACGAAGGTAAATGGGTTAATTCCAGAAGACGTAGACCCAGAACGGCTAAGAACATGGAAAAAATAGTAACGTTACAGGTAGTGAATACGTGTCTACATGTAAGTTCAACAGATTGCAGTTTGCAATTTCTCTCAGAATCAACTTCTTTTAAATCTGTCTTTTTTAAATTGTGTCTTGCGCAGCGATAAGGCAAAGTTCTCAAACAATGGTAAATTGAATTAGCATAACCACTACTATTATGCACAAGATAATCCACGCTGAATATATGTTAACCATTTCAAAGAGTTTCTTTCTGTAAATGTTTGTTGCGGAGTAGTAGGTAACCTTATTATTGGAACACATTTTTTCTTTAAAAAGTAAACTGGATAGCGTACTTGGATTTCTTACAAAACATTTTACCCGGGTTGTTGGAAGTTGTAGAGCTCAATGTAGGACAAAAGCGTTGGCACCAACATAATGGTTGTTCTGCTCACTACAGTTGATTGCTAGGAATTAGTTAATAATGCAAATGTATGTGGAGGAAACTGGATTGGAAGAGGAGCTGTGCATCCATCCAAGGATGGCGGCAATTCTGAACATTCACTTTGTTTTTCCTTGCTTATTTTTTACTATAATGCGGCTGCACTAGTGTGCTTTTTTTGTTAAATACTTATATAATTAATATTAGTAAAACTGTTCGTTATTACAGCGAGAGATCAACTTGATAGAAACTCTGATCCAATTCTATCCTATAATAATGTAATAACCTCAGTTGCTGTGACACGTGTATGTTGGGTTGTGTCAATCACGTTTAAGATAGGACAGCTCTGCTGGTCCACCCTGTAATATGCGAATTAAAATTATTTATGGCAAACCAAATTACTGCCCGAATTAACCACGTAATTTTAAAGTAATACACTAACAAAAAAATTATAGATCTAACGTTTCAATGTTAAAAAATATTAGCTTTAGTTCAGCATTCAATCCTGAATGGATAATACATCGAATAATCTTTTAATACGGTGCATTTCTGATGTTAATAATTTTTATAAAAGGCAAATAAAGTGCTTTTTTTGCCGAAAACAATCGTTTAAAATCCGACAACTTTAATGAAATCGTTGTTGTTTTTTTTTATAAATACGAGTTTTGTATTTCATCTATCTTTGATCACCAACAACGACTTTTTTCTGAAATGTTCTTTATAAAAATCTGTCGCTGAGAGTAGGTATTTTAGGGTACCTGCATCATCGAGCCTTTTAACAAGCATTGCTTGTTATAGATATAAACGAATAATCCAACCCTTTGAGCCTTTCTTTATGTAGGTATCTCTTTTGTGTCCTCTTTAATAATTATACAAACATGAGTTAGATCTCATTCTTGTACAGTGCAAGCGCACTCGAGCAGAAAGCGACAAGATGTTTTACAATAAGATGAAAGGAACCGCCAGGGAAAACGCTAATAATGTTCGGAACAGTTGTAGCCAAGGAGATCTTTTTTTTTTTGTAAAATACACTGACTAAGTTAAATTCTCTTTCCGAAATTAGTCGAGGAATATTACGTATTTGTAAAATTACCAACTCTGTTTATGGTTGAGACAATAATCGATAACTTTCAAAATTCTAGGGATTTGAGTTTTTTTATTTTGGGAATGGAAAGGTACGTAGAAAAACAATAAATATCATTCGAGAGATTTTTTGGTTTTTTGATAAATGTAGGTATATTAAACAATTTTGAGTATTTTTATTTGTCATTATAAGTGTTTAGCATCAGTTCTTATTTCGATTTGTATATTAAGTTTAAGAAAAACTGATCTATAAGCTTAACAATGAATTTCTTTTTAATTATAGGGCCTCGACTGCTATACTATTGGCACTTGTGCCATACAAGTATAATTTATAATATTACATTTTATGGTGTTTCATAATGATAGGGTTATATCTCACATTTTATCAATTAAATTAGTACTTTTCATAAAGTTGATTATCTTATTTACATTTGATACAAATAGTTGATTGTAATTGTGCATTTTTGGTTTGCATTTGGTTGCTGGATCCCTTTAGACAGAGTAGCCATGAGTCAGTGTTGGGTAGTAACTAAGTAAAAGTAACTCGTTACTAGTAACTAGTTACTGTTCAGTAACTTAATAGTAACTTAATTACTTTTGTGTTTTCAGTAATTGTAACTATAACACGTTACAATTATTTAGTAACTTTAGTACCTAACTGAATATGACAAGTTACATTTTCATGCTACAAATGTAAAATATTTTAAAATGTTCGGTTTTTAATGCCTAGTATTTAAGAAAGTATACCTGAAGCTGAAGAATTTGTTGAAATTTCGAATGCTTTAGTATGCAAATGCTAATACTGAACACAGGAATACCTTCTTGTACTTAGTCGATAATAAATAATATTTGATGTATCCTATTTGGGTGGTGACAGCTTTTTCCAGTAATTTTTAATCCTTTAACAAGTAGAAGCTCTCTGAGCAGGTATGCGAATTACTGGGAACTACATTTATAATGCCTGTGCGCAGATTGGGGTGTGTCTAATTCAGACGGAAATACATTCACCGTCTCTATATTTCAATAATAACGAAAAATAAAATAGAATCCTGGGAAAATCCCAAAAACATCGTTGAACCAGCGCCTCTAAGCTCTAAGCCTGTTCCTTCCCCCACGTATAGAATATTTGCTAATACACATTTGCTTATAAATGTGTGTTTCTGTTGATATTAAGTTGGTAGTAATTGCATGTACATTAGTAGCGTCTCATAAAAAAGGTAACTTAAAAAATATCGAGTTACTTTATGGTAACTTAGTAACTTATTCAAGTTACTTTTATAATTCTGTAACTTAGTAACTTACTTAGTTACTTTTTTGCCGAGTAACTGACTAACTTGCTTAGTTACTTTTTTAGAGTAACTTACCCAACACTGCTACATACATACCTACAACGTATTCTGTGAATTCAAAATTTGAGAGTATATCTTGAAGTAGGTACGTAGACAAATGCCGAGTAAATGTAATAAATGTCGTAAATGTTGTAAATGTCGAGTAAATGTCGTGTAAATGTTGTAAATGTCGTAAATGTCGTAAATGTCACGTAAATGTTGTAAATGTCGAGTAAATGTCATGTAAATGTTGTAAATGTCGTAAATGTCATGTAAATGTCGTAAATGTCACGTAAATTGTTGTAAATAATAAATGCGGTGTACACGAAAATTTCGGGTGGTCAACCCCTCGTGCAGAATAATGTTACGATGAGAGTACAACGAAGGCGTAGCAATATTTTCAAAGGATACATTTCAATTTAATCTTAATTGAAAACCAAACATAAAAATTACATTAAACTGAACAAGAAGACTAAAGGAATATCTTACAAGTTTCGCAACTCCGAGAATTTGAAAATAACATATTCTGTCTATTATTTATACATTTATTACAAACTTTCTGGTTATAAAAATTCCACTATCTCAATTCGTTTAAACAAATTATTCATACAATGTTACATCTTCCCGGTTCTATAATCTATGTTATGTATATCTACAAACCGAAATCATGTTTATTTTTCGACTTTCCAGCACTTTCATTATGTTTACGTTGACCTCCTATCCGAAAGTTTGGGGACCACTGGTTTAATGTACCTAATACAAAACGTTTGAAGTAACTTTGCTTTGTTGGTACACCACTCTGGGCCGAAGTCGCGTAATATAACATGTCAAATTTTCGGAATGGTTGCATGGGCAGTGCCGCTACAAGCAAATTTTTTTTTATTGGTTCGGTATGAAGTTTTGGTAAATTTTCAAATAATTTTTTTGATAAAATAAAAAAAAAACAAAAAATTTACAAATTGGACAACTTTTTGTTTATACACAACAATTAGCCCAGCTGCTTTGAAACTTTCTACATTTCAGTCGTTAAAATACTGGAAAATTGTATATAAAAAAAACATTATCATTTAGCAAACATAACGATGTATGTCGTCATGTTTGCGATACGCAAATAAGATAATTGATATACAAAATCAGCCGCTTATGGAATAATAAAGGGCGATTTCCGGTTGCTATAAAATTTAAAGGTAGAAGATGTTTAATCTGAGAATTTTAAATTCTGGGTTCACTAGCACACATTTAGAAGAGTCAGGGGGTAACTACCGGGGAGTAGTTGGAGCACGCAGACCAATTTTTTTTTGTATTTGCGGTCACTTTTGTCGTTTCCTACAGAACGACACCTTACTTTATAACAATGCTTTGTCGTAATTTATGTGAATACTTTAAGGGGATCCTAAAGTGACATGGCAACCAAAAACTATTATATTCGTGCTCTCGAGTAGCAACGCGTTCCCGCACTAGACCACCGAGGCCCCTAGGGTCAGCTACCTGAATGATGGAAAGCGAACTGCCAATGTAAAACACAATGCGTATAATATACGCCAAAATAAATTGGTAACAAAGTCTTGGCATTGTTCTGATTGTAAGAAAATTATATAAATCTTTGCACTAAGCTTAGGATTGTGTACATTATGTTTAATAAGGGATGGCAGTTGATAATAGAGTGAAGAAAATTCACTAAATTAGCTCAAAATAATCTTAAACCTAACTTGATTTTGCCGTATTTGATTACTTTTTGCAATTTTTTATTGTTAGTTCTTATAATTTTGTTGGTAATTTTTCCACCTTAATTGAAATATTAATTATGATGCCTACAAATTAACCATAAAATCTAAGTGGAAAGATCACTTATTAACATAGCTACGGTGACTAAAAAACGTTAATGTTACTTTATTTTAACGTATTTTAATAGCCCCGTAAGTGCTAAGCTTTTGCCTTTGCCACACTTGTATCTATCGAAACCTACAAGAAATGTATGTTCTACCAAAGTCCTTGTGATTTATTTTTCTACCTCTTGGGTTCTTTAATTTCAGAGTTAGAATTAGAAATTGCTATTCGCCTTCTACATTTCAGGATGTATCACTAGCGCAAGCAAGAATTCATTCTGTAGAACTTGTAAAAAACAATCTAGCAGCTGTCGTCAATGTGACATTTTTTGCTTCTTTGGAATAGTTTCCAAATATCTCGCTAACGATAGTATGGTAGAATTCAAATTAATACAAACCTTCTTTAAATTATTGCAAAACTACCTCAGGACTATCTAGCCTGGATTACCTCCGACTACCCCAGAATATTCGAATCATACCCCAGACAACTCCGAACTACCTCAGACTACATGGGAAGTATACCAGGCTACCCCAAACTTCCCCACACAACTCCAAGACTATCCCAAACTTATACCAGACTGCTCCTGACTATCCCAACCCACTACAAGCTATACAGGGACTATTTCAAGCGAGGTCAGAACTTCCAAAGTTTTACCCGTAACTACCCTAGAGTTACACCAGACTACCACAGGACTATTCCGGACAATCCTGAACCACTACAGTCTACTCTGCAAACTGCAATACTCCAGACTACCTCGGTTTATCTCAGCCTACCCAAAATTACCCCACCACACCAGAACCATGACTACCCTAGCATTATTCCAGACAACTACCAAAGACTACACTGAACTACCCTAGATTATCCCAGGCTACCCAAGATTATACCAGGGCTATCTAATGTGAGGCCAGAACTACCCAAACATTACTCCAGACTATCCCAGCGTACACAGGATTATTCCGGGCAACCCTAGACTACCACGGATTACACTATACTAACTCTAGACCATCCCCAACTCCCTCGAGACTATCCATAATTTGTACACCAAACTTTTCGCATGGTTTACCCCTCGGTAATAACTGGAGCAATACAAGGGATAGTGACAGTCTTTTTTAATTTGCAAGCTAACCCACTCTATGTGAGCGATAGCAATCATTTTTACTTATTTGATATCGTTTCCGAATCTAAAATTATCGTTAATAAACAGCTCGCAACTCTCGCGAGGTTCATGATGAACCACTATAGTCGTCCAAAGTTGCCATATGGTGCGCCGTCTCATTTTGCGGGATAATTAGATCATTAATTTATGAAGAAAATTATCACGCCTACCATCAGCCTGGTAGAAAAAACAATGCAACTCATTTTATCAACCACAAGGAAACAACCATTACTAGTTTCCACAGGACGAAAGCTCTGCTCACACGCCTAGAATAAGGATAGACTTTTTGCGGCACTTAGAATTGAGACTTGCATTGAACATTGGACTTGGATCTAGCTAGATCAGTTGGTCTAACAATGCTTAATTTTGAAAGGGTTTGGGACTCACGGCATAAATATTAATTTAAATTTTTTTTCCCATATGTAATTTCCTTTAAAAATCAACTAACACCAATCCTTTATATTTTTGAAACATCTGACTTCATGTAAAAATGACGACTAGGTTTACACTAGAAAGCTTTATAGATCTATTGGCTCGTATGTTGTTATAGAATTTATAAGTGCAATTACCCTCTTTCTTTTTCTATGAAATCTGTTTTTTCGTTAGTTTTTCGGCAAAATGAAAAACATTCTACTTTCACCCTAGCCCGAGATTCCACTGGCAACGCCACTGGTACAGATTATATGTACGTCAATGCATTCCAGCCGTTGAAAATCGAACGGGAGAACAATTAATTGATCAATCTTGATTAGATAATTACGAGAGTATTTCGGGGCCTCATATACGGTCTGAATATCATATGGGAAAGATTAGAAATGCCAGAATGTTAGATATTGTACTTTCACCGCGTTGTTGGACGAAAGGTGTGAAGATGGCACTCGAAGCGGGAATTCGCCCACGCACCCCGAAATAGAATGAATGCAGCTGTAAACATATTTATGCCACATTGGAGTTTGCAGCACAAATATACAAAAACCTGGAGACCTAATTATGCGCGAGGGAAGGAAATTCGGCAAAGCCAGGAACTGGACGGCTCTCTTAATTTGTTCAACTCTCAATGTTGACGTTTCCATTAGCATTTGGTGCGAGTTCCACAACTTGTCCTTACCTTGAAAACCTCGGAAAAGAACCCCGACCCAATTTTCTCTTGATGGAAGTCATCAAGGCGGTTGAGCGAAGCGACCGCATGTCTCAGGGCTTGGCATGAGGCGCCCGTCTTCAGCCTGTCGCAGCGGGCCTTCGAGGGCTCCGACAACTCATTGTTGGGGCTCAGCAATTTCTGGTAGCCGCTGTCTGCTGGGTCGCAGGGAATGTCGTACACACAGGTACCTCTCGAAGCGGACTCATTACTTTTACTACGTGGGTACATCATAAACACAAAATACTCATTTATGTAGGGTTAACCAACTTCGTACATGTTAATGCACGACGTGGATATCTGAATTTATTTAAAGTTTCGGGATTACACATACTTTACAATTTTAAAAAGGGAAACGAAATGCTAATTAAATGACAAACGGTGCAAATTGTGTCACGATTAGGTTTGACATTTTTCCAACTTCTGCGACTTTATCGGGTTTGTTTACTACCTCACACTATTTATTTTGTTACCAGTCTGGAAAATTACAATGTTAACGTGTAAATATAAAACGTTAGTCGATTTATAGGTTGTTTATAATTAAACTTGGTTTATAGAACTCCGCAAACACACGTATTTGCAGGACCGATTCCACATACACTTTTACGTCACCTTATTAAATTGCCTATACGAATTCACGTTTTTTTAATGCACACTGCATCTTAGGCACTAAAAGATGCGACGGGTAACAACAAACACATTTTCTAATACCCATTCCATCACAAAATAAAACCAATTTCAACTTGAAAGCTTTCACTCACTCAAACCTCTCCAGCTGCCATCTTTAGGGGAACTAGGCAGGGACGGACTTGAAATATTTCGATATCAAGTACCCTTCGCTTTTCTTCTAACAAGGATAATAAACACATTACATAATTACGTACCTACACTTATTCTTCATGTTAGCAAGATATTTCTGGCGACAAATCTAAAATTACCTGTGGTACATAAAATTAATTTCATTTTTTAGAATTGCTGAACGAGTAACATAAATAAATTCATAGTCAAATCAAAGTACCGATCAGAGTTAAAAAGCAGTAGCGCAGCGAGCTTCATGCCCAAAATCATTAAGACGCGTTCTATTATTTATTCTTGTTAGGCAGATAAATCAAGTAAATAATATTTTCATCATATTATCTAGAAAATGTGTAAAATATTATCTGAAAGAAGACAATTAAATCTAGTAGTACCGATGTATAATTTTTTAAAGAAAGGAAATGTAAATTCAAAAATAGCAATATATTATTTGCATAACCAAAATTATATTTAGGAAAAGCCTATGTTAATGTCTTGGGATTTCCATTTTAACTGCAACAAGGGAAACAAGTGAACAGTAATTTATATTTGTACTACATCTTCTTCTTCTTTATCAATTCCTCTTTTACCTTGCGGTTACATAACGATCGAAAAAAAAATTATAGCAGGTCATGTACAGTGTGATTGTAAATGATTGAGGCTAGTTTGAATTTACCACCACAAGAAATTATTGTCATGTTGGTAGTAAATACAGTAAACCTGCCAGCTGTTTTATTTCTCATCAGTGACGTCTCAAATAGGGATAACTGAGATATATTATATTAATTGTTAATAACGATTTTAATCAATAGCTTTATCTTTTTAATTAAAATAATTAATACACAATAAACTTAGGAATTTCGTCTTAACGATAAGTGATAAGAATCAAATTTAATTTAACAATATTTTACAACAATTGTTCGAAATGCCCAGCAGAAATGATAAATACCACGACCCTGAAATATGTATTTATAAAAAGCCCCGCCCCTACATTGATATAGCCACAACTAGCATGTGAAATACATTAAAATTTGTGGCGGTAAATTCAAACTGTCTTCGATCATTTACAATCACACTGTATTTAAAAACTTATCGTTACTTCATGGTTATGTATTAGTGTGGCTAACTTCACGATATTAACTAAGATCAGGTTATGAAATGTCACTGCCAAAACAATAAAACGTAAACATGTAATAACTTTACAATAATGCTGTTTACTGCAATACAGAAAGTATTTACGGCTGAGGCTTATTTTCGCCATGGCCAGAAAGTTGTTGGTGCATGGCAATATTTACTGAATTTATTAAATTTTAACGTCTTAATCTTTCGTCTCTGACATTTCATAAGCTAATCTTATTTAATAGCGTGAAGTTAGCCACACTAATAGATAACCAAGGAGGTACGACATATGTTTTTAGATGCACGGCCTGCTCCAGGTTTTTTTCGATATCTCTATACTGTATTCTATGTTGTGCCTTCTGATAACGTGATATTTTCATAAACTTTCATATTTATGATTTTAATAAATTTGTTGTAATTAGGTCACATACATTATCGAATACCTACCCAAAATATGAACCGCTGGTGGCCTAATTGAACAGGTAGATTGACGTACATAACCCCTGATCAGGAACAATATTAAGCGTTACTATTTTCGACATTTCACACATCATCGACTGTGCTCACTCTGTTGGCTGTTCTAGGTATTACTGTTTAAATTGCTTTAAATGCACTATTTTAAAGGACTGTTTATTAAAACCATTTGCTACAACTAAAAACGACAATACCGATGCTTTGAGGTAATGTCCGAGACGCATGTCGAATCCGACCGCGAATGATCCATTGTTATGTCAGATCCCGTTACACTTTCAAGTAAGTCCAATTCTCTCTCATTTTGTCTTACGTGTATTAAACAACACGTAAGGCATAGACAAATGTATTTAATTGATAGAAGGCTACGTACACCATTATGTCCTTCGTAGTGGTGCGTTTAAACCAAAATTTAAAATCTTATGTATTACATATTTTTTTCTGTACATAGGTATAATCAAAGTTGATAATTCAATTTTTATACTCAATTATGTCCACGTGACAATAGAAAGGCCTTTTATCTTTATCTGCCTTTATCGTATAAAGAATTATCAATTGGGGAAAATTCCTGGAAGCTATCTACAATAATCTCACTTTCACCTGAAATTTATTGGTATGACATTGGCTTTTTCAAACATTGCGATGCCCTTCTTCAACACAAATGTTAAAAGACTCATTCATTCTCCCGAATAGAAACGAGTTTTAGCGTTAAAAAACTTAGAATTTGGTAAATGTTTTAATATTATTTCGTGTTTTAAATAATTTCCCTTTTCCCACATTTTCTATTCATTTCCTATATTTACGACATCCTCGATGTTCTATAAATATTAAAAAAGTGTTTAAGGCGGTGTATGCATTAGAATTTTAATGCAAAACAATGATGCTTGTTTGTAATAATTTCTTACAAAAGACCAAGGTGTTATAATGAAGATAACTAGCTACGGTGCTACAGTGTTAAAAAGTCGGACTTACGCAGCTAAATGTCAAATAGTTTTATTTTAATTTAAATAATTTGTAGTAATTATCTCAGATTCACACAATAATATTCTTACTTTTCAAGAAATAAATAATGCAAAAATAAATCAAAGAACTGTAGTGCCTCAGTGCTAAAAGAGCCAGGATTTAGATGTAATAGTGTAAAAGTTTCCTGGTTCAGATAACACCGGCCGGAACAATAAATCATGGTATATGATACCAACTGTCTACGTTATTATGGAAATGATATTATTTACTTGAATGTCAAACAGTAAAGCACCTTAAAGTTGATTTCTCTGCTTGCGCTTATTAACAGTGTTAATAATGTTTACTTTTAGAACGCGAGAGTACGCCGATATCCATTACATGTATGGTTTTTGTGATGGAAACGCAGTAGCAGCTGCTCGAGAATATGGGTTGAGATTTCCAAATAGGCGACTACCAGAACGACGAGTTTTCCAACGAGTGCATAACCACCTACGTGAACGGGGAACTTTCCCGAAACCGCCGACTGAGCGTCCAATACAGCAAGTACTAGACCATGAGGACAACATACTGCGAGCAATTGATAATAATTCCAGCACCTCTATTCGTCGGGTATCTGCACAAGTTAATGTACCACGAATGCGAGTTTGGAGAACATTAAAACGTCATGGTTTATATCCATTTCATATACAACCTGTTCAGCCCTCTTACCTACAGCTTTCGCTAGTCGTATGAAATGTTTCTGCTGAATCATTCAAAATCGAAACCTACATAATAGAATTTTATTCACGGATGAGGCAAAATTTACTAGGAATGGATTCATGAAATGAACAGAAGGTACAGCCACTCTTGGGATTTAGAGAATCCACACGAAATCAGAGTGTCAAATTATCAACACAGGTTTTCAGTAAATATCTGGTGTGGAATTATTGATAACATACTCATTGGTTCATTCATTTTTAAGAACCATTTAACCGCCGACAGATATTTAAATTTTTAGATCATTTGGGAGGACTGTTAGATGATGTCCCTCTGGCGACCAAACATAGTATGTGGTACCACGATGGAGCCCCTGCGCACTTTGCGTTATGTGTAAGACAATTTTTGAATCAACGGTTTGAAAGACGTGTATTTGGGAGAGGAGAACAGCACCCTTGGCCGCCAAAGATCTCCGGACTGAACTTGTTTAGATTATTATTTGTGGGGCCATAGGATAGATATGGTATACCAAACACCATTAGAGACTGTTGTATCTTAGGAGACGTATTTTTGAAGCAGCAGAACTAATTCGGAATAACAATGATATGTTAGGTAGGGCAACCAGATCTCTCTTAAGAAGAGTCAGAATGTGTTTCGAGAGCTACGGTGGCCATTTTGAACAATTTTATAGTGAATTTAAACTAAAGTAAAAATAGATATTGGCTTTCCTGAAATTGTAATTGTTTAACAAATAATAATCTAATAACTTTAAATAGAATATGGAACAACGCACAAGGCATGATACAAAATCCTGCAATTGCTCAGGATGATCACTTTCCTGAAGACGTATTGACAATGGGAGATGGGTCAACTTTTCTTTTCGTGGATGATAGAAAAGAAGACAAGATCTCTATTTTCGCAAGTCAAAAAGCAAAAGAAGCGTTATCGCAGGGGCAGACCTTTTTCATGGATGGAACTTTCAGTATTTTCAAAACGATTTATTTTAGGGCATCACTTTATTAGAATTTTTAACTATATTTGATCTAAAGATTACGTACACAAAGTAGTGACCTCACGTCGTGGCACAACCTGTCTATTTAATAACATCTTAATTATAATCAGTCTTAGAGAAATGTTTACAAATGAAACGTATCAATCGTAAAATGCTTTTTTAAAATGGTTTTGCTAGCGTAAAAAGTTAAGGAACCGTTGTTTAAATTTTACTGTATTTACTTAAGTCAGAAAGAGTATCCAACTTTGAAATGGTCATTTGTGACTCTCCATGATGGCGGGTAGAATGGCTTACGTAGATACTCCAGACCAGACCTCGGTGGTCTAGCGCAGCAACGCGTTGCCACTCGAGGTCACACTGAATTGCGCTCGTTCCGCTGTGGTTTCGAATCTCAGCTGGGGCGACCGCATTTCAGTTAGTTAAGTTTAGGGCGCATGCTGCATGAATGGTTAGTGTGTAAGGGACGCCCGCACCCCCCTGAAGTAATGCGAAAGCGGTTCCGGAGGGGTGAACGGTAGTACGAATGAATGAAAAAAAAAAGGTACTCCAGACCAATTGTAAGTGCATTTTAATTTTAAAAGCAAAAATATATATGAGTATAAAAAAATATTCACCTGAAATTAATGTGAAGTTCTTAAACCACGTAAAAAGTTTATAAAATCCATTCTTGTAAATTTCTTTCAAATAGTAATAAAGGATAGTCATCGAATCGGTAATTATTTAAAAAAAAAACACACCCAAACACATTTAATTTTTAAAATGAAATTCTGCTCGTCGATTTTTCATCGAAATAATTTTATTCGCAACTTTTTCTTCAAAATTATCAATTTCGTTTACTAAACTCCTGCTGATAGATATTGTAGCCAAAGCGTTTAAGCGATCATTAAGCATGATGTTTCATAAATAGCTTTTTACACGCTTTAATGTGGAAATGCAACATTCAACTTCGGCGGTTGTCGTAGATGTTGTTACAATAATATTTAGAAGTCTCAGTGTTACCATAAAAGTTTCTTCAAGATTATTTTTTAATAAAAATGTTAAAATGTTCATAGCACCAAATATTTCTTTAAAGTCGGATTTTATGTGTATCACTTCAAACTCGCTTTTTAACCTCTTCGTAGAGAGCATGGGATAAAAACAAACTACTCTGTCTAAAATATAAATTTATAAGTCTCTGTAGAAAAACGATAGGTGTAACGCCGGTTCTGTGCTTTTCTCTCCATTTTTTTGTATTAAATTTTAATTCGGCGTGAGCATGTCCAATGTTTTAATTTGAAGTTTTTCTTTAATCGAAAGTCTTGAAAAGTCCATCTATAAAAGGTTATTAACACTATTCATTGTTTGCTACTCACAAAACTGCACTTTGAAATAGAAAACTTTGAACGCGGGCGAATCTGTTCGGCCTACTAAATGAATGCTATAATCAATAATCATCATAAACGTACGGTCAGGCAATGTTTACCGAATACAGAGAATCGTGGGGGCCGAATAGATACCACCTTCACGCCTGAAAATTTAATCGCGCAAAGCAATCGCGAACTTTGCAGCGAAAATCGTAGAATGAATGACAATTTAAACGTTATAATGTTAACTTTAGAAAACAAGCCTTTGCAGAGTTAGTCTGTTTTAATTATTGTTGAAATACAAAAAAGAAAAGATTAGTTTTAATAGCATTATTATGTATTTGTCTCATTCCGCCATTAGAAAAGATTAATAGGGCCCATTTTCCTTTGCGTATGTTTTGAATGAAGTATGTACTTGTATGTATCATCTCATTAATGCCAAATAACTTCAAGTAAAGTATTTTTATCGTATAGCATTTTTAACAAGAATTATAATATATGAAGAAATGCTCTTTGCAGATCTAATGCCTCTAGGCATATTATTTTAACTTCCACATCATCCTTTCTCTGTGAAATCCGATTGTTTGTAGTGTTCGAACAGCCCAGTTGTCATCTGCATGCAATAAATTCGTTGAAGTCCCAATGACTCGTAGTGGAATAAATTGAATAAATATAATAAAACCAATGTCGATTCGCACAAAAAGTTTTAATAAAGAAGTTATACAAATGTAATAGCAACGTTAACGTTTTCGGACTGACTACAACCCATCTTCAGACTAAAGGTGAAACAAACACTTCAAAAGAATTTTCATAATATGTTTCTTTTGAAGTGTTTGTTTCACTTTTAGTCTGAAGATGGGTTGTAGTCAACCCGAAAACGTTAACGTTGCTACTACATTTGTATAACTTGTTTATTAAAAGTTTTTGTGGGAATCGACATTGGTTTTATTATATTTATCCGTATGCAACATACCACATAGTAAAACTAATTCGTTTAATCTAGGGACCTTGTAGGCCACACCATGAACTAATAGGTCTATTGTTTAGAAACACATTGTTTAAGTTATATACGTATATGAATTTTGAAAACATCAATAAAAATAATCACACTTATTGCTAAACGTATCTGTATTTTTCCTGGCGAGTACGTCCCTGTTACGGTATTTATAGCATATGGGAAGGAACGTGCGACAAAGATAGAAACGTGAAACTCCATGTGACCCTTCAAAACACTGCAATGATCTGCGTGCGCATGTTGCTGATATGCGCTAATTTCAAAGATCGAAATTGTTTAAATTTTTATTTTTGCTATGATGAAGTAACACTCAACGGATAACTTTGCTGTGGCAACCAAAAGAAACAGACCAAAATCAAAAGTGTTTTTACGATTTATCTCTTTCACGGTTTTAAAAATGTGAAAATTTCCCATATACAAAACATATTCACATAGCCACTTTCTTCCACATTATCGCACGATTGTTTCAACAATTAGCTTAATTAACATAACGAAAGTGCCATATCAAGATTGAATTAAAATTGCACATAAATCTTATAACACGTTAATTTGAAAGTCTCTCTTTACAAGAAACACAATAAGCTGTAACAGGTATATCACTTTTATTTATAAATAATACAATCCACTTACTACATAGGTATGTTTTTGTTTTAGCTATTATTTAATCACTGTTATATCTTATCTTATTTTTTTAAATATTTTAAGTATTTATGTGAATCAAAGTTATCCTCGATGTCTTCTTCATATGTGACCTTCAGTTTGGGTTTTCGCTCCTCTAACCTTGCTTTGCGTTGTGCTTCACTTAAAGTCCAAATGTTTAGGGGCAACTGTAAGTAGAGAGTGAAAGTTATACTTAAATCAGATCAGCTTACAAAAATCTTACCTTTATAATTTTCCGTGGTTCATGATACCGTATAGTGACAGTTGAACCATCAGGGCGGACCATAACTGTGGGGTATAACCTTGCATAAATTTGTCGGTGGGGCCTTGTTATACTAGCTGATTTTGTATTTAGGTACCTCAATTGTTGGAAGGCTTTGAAACTCATCTTCAACTACGATTGATCTACATATAATAAAACATATAAGTCTAAAATTCTACGTTACACATTTTAGAAATAATACTGGCTTAAATAAAAAGTAATAGATTCGGATTAAACTGGCTACTAGACAACCCTGAACTTTTATTGCGATCACTCTGAATGTTATTTAAGTACACGTTAAGGATTGGATATGAAAGTATAGAAAAATGAAGAATTGTCGTAGCAGTTAAATGTTCTTCGACACTGTTCGGAAAGTGATGTACTTCTCAGTTTGATTACATCTTTCAGAAAATTGATGGAGATTCTTTTCAATTAGGCCTCTCTTCTGTATGTGATAAAAAGTTTTAGGTAATTACATTACTTACTATTTTTACGCAAATTCTTGACAGACATTACAATTTGGCGTGTCTAGAGTCTCATTAAACGGTAGCCGACTAACTACATCTCATAATATGAGATACCCATGATAAAGGCATAACAGGATTTTGAATTTTGAATAGGATGCAATAAATAAATATTAATAATAATACCGCTTAATACGTAATGTACATACCAAATACCCTTTTTAACTTTTATTAATAAGATACCAAAATTAATTAATTGAATGTGTATATTATTAACTGTACATATTATACAGTTTTGTTCATAAATTAACAAATTATTTTATGTACACCTACTGACTATACCTTAAATTAAGTTTTACCACACCACAAATTACTGTGGACGGTCTTATTTTTAACACAGTAACGGCGAATACCTAACACCACTATGGATAATATATTATTTCTGAGAAGCAAAGAGTTATTTGACAAGCGGTCCTATTTCCTAAACGTTTTCTATTTAGTTTAAATGCGTCTCCAGTAAAACATGTACAAAAAAAGATGTTGCAGAATATTTTATGGATAACATTAAGCATTATTTTATACATATGGAATTGTTATACCGAACTACAAGTGCATATAACAACACTACCTAAAAACTATGTTTCCCTTCATCATTAAATCAATTAAAACCTTTATTTTTGTCTGTAAAGTTGGATGATATAATGAAGAACTTTGGTAAACAAGATTTTTTAACATTTTAGGGAAACCACTTACAGGTAATTTCTGTCGTTTTGGCTAATACAAATTTTTCAAATCTTATTAAAATTTAAAAACTATCGGGTACCGTTTCCGCGTCTTTAAACACGGCAGTTTCGCTTCGACAGCTTTTAGGTTAGAATTCTGAAACACCAAAATTACAAATCGTACTTAATTTAAACTTAAATTTTATTCATAAAAATTATATTACGTATTTTTAAACGTTATGAACGCCTAATTAATAACGCAGAACACTTGCTCATTGACAATTTTACAATTATAATTCGGATATTCCAAAATTTCAAGTAATACAACTACCATAATTTCCAAAAACAACTTGCATACTGTTTATAATATCCAAAGTCGCTGTGTGTTTGTGCATATTGTTGTTACTGTCCGTTAATATTAAAAAAAAAATACATTTGTGCTGTAAAATTGTTCGTGTTTGTACATTTAATATTCTAAACAAAATAATTTACAATATGGCTGTAGACGAACGTAATTTTCGTTCAACATACTATGAAAAAGTGGGGTTTAAAAGCGTAGAAGAAAAAAAGTCATTGGAAATATTACTGAAAGATAAATCATTAGATCGTGTAAAACTTAGGCAGTTCTGTTTACGTTTCAGTGTCCCAACTATTTACAGAAATTTGGTATGGAAAGTTTTGTTAGGTTAGTTTTCTGAGAATTCCAATTTGTTATAAAGTCTACGAAGCACCTGTAATAATTCTATTGCAATATACTTCTAAAAAAAATAATAATTAAGTATCCACTTGGAATGAAATCGTGTAGTTTTTAAAAATCAAGCTGGAGCTAGTAAGAAAATGAAATTTCAGTCGACTCAGTAATGTTGTGAATAATATCCAATTTCTTACATTACAGTTATTTAAAATTTTGTATCATTTGATTAACAAATAAGTCAATATCAGAAAGTAGTACTGAAAAATCATTTGGCAGTACGGAGCACTTGACCAACTGAGTTGTACTCCCAATGTCGCTGAATTAGCAACAAAATTTCAACTGGAAGGAATTTAATGTTAAATCTTTCAAAACAGAACCAATAACTTACAATAATTTGTAATTTAATATTACAGATATTGTGCCAACACAAGTTAAATGCCACGAATTTGTAATGGACCAAAGGCGGCAAGAATGCAAGGACTTGGTTCAAGCATTACAAGTTATGAAAATTGTTGATGGAAATACCCCCAGACCACAACTGCTTTATGCAATGTGGCTACTACAAATGGAGCATTTGCATTTTGATGTTAACTTGCAGGTATTACAGTGTATTCTGGTGTATAACTCTTTGAACGCTAGCTCAGTTGTTCTTGCAGAAAGAAAATGGTTTCACATTAATTGCAAACTCTTTGCAACAGTTTTTTGATGATGATGCTGATTTGTATTGGCTTGCAAAGCGGTTTTATGCATACGTGCAGAGGTTTGAACCTGACATACCAAAACTGATAGAATTTGCTTTAAGCTTATTAGAAAAGGAAGATAGTGGACTGTACAAATACCTGAATAAAATGGGAATTTTATCCAGACTGCCTATGGAGTGCTGGATCGATAGATGTCTTGCGGGTTTGCTGAATGAAAATGCTCTTGCAAGGTAAAAGTAATAAATTTATATATAATTTTTTTAAGTATTTGGGGGTAAAGATATCAGATAATTCAGCAAGTATTGAATTACCTTTTTTATTTCAGAATTTGGGATAAACTGTGTGGTGGTTCGTGTAAAATTTTAGCATTTGTAATAGTAGTTCTGTTAACTAATCAGAGGCATAAACTGTTCCGATGCACTACAGTAGAAAATGCCGTACAATGCATCAGTAAAGTAAGTTGAATCTTAGAAACCATCGTTTTTATAGAACGCTCCATTAATACTTGACCGAATATGTTGAAATCTAACAAAACAAATTGATTTATCATTGTTTGCAGTTACCGGAAGAAACGGCCGACATAATAGCAAACAAAACGATTGAAATGTGGCAACAGCATGGAAGCCCTCTTACAGTTCATGATAAACCTAAGCCATAAAGGGTTTGCACTGATATACTTGTCTTTCCAATTACTATCTAGACAGAGTCTGTTTGGATATTTATTTTATCTGTAGAATGTTTGTGTTAAAATGTTATTGTTTTCATTTTTTTAGTTTGTATTTTTGTACCTGATGTATATTTAACATATGATAATAAAATAAGAGTAATATTTGAACCAATTGTTAACATATCTTGTAAGCTTTGGTCAAAGTGAACAAAGGACCTGATTTATTATATAGGGTGAGGTCACTACTTCGTTTACGTAATCTTCAGACCAAATATAGTTAAAAATTCTAATAAAGTTATGCCCTAAAGTAAACCGTTTTCAAAATACAGAGTGTTAAATTATTATTTATGAAATAATTACAATTTCAGAAAGGCCAATATTTATTTTTATTTTAGTTTAAATTCACTATAAAGATTATTCAAAATGGTCACCGTTGCTATGGAGGCACATTCTGGCTCTTAAGAGTGACCTAGTTGCCCTACGCAACATGTAATTGTTATTCCGAATTAGTTCTATCTCAAAAATGCGTCTCCTAAGATCTTCAACAGTCTCTGATGGTGTTTGGCATACCATATCTTTCATATGGCCCCACAAATAATAACCTAAACAAGTTAAGTCCGGAGATCTTGGGGGCCAGGGGTGCTGTTTTCCTCTACCAATTACACGTTCTTCAAACAGTCGATTCAAAATTGTCTACACATAACGCAAAGTGCGCAGGGGCACCATGTCTCATCGCTAAAGGGACATCATCTAACAATCCTCCCAAATGATCTTCTAGAAAATTTAAATATCTGTCGGCGGTTAAATGGTCTCTATAACAAATGGACCAACCTATGTTGATACTTTGACATTGTGATTGCCTGTAGATTGTCCCTCCAAACCCCAGAGTGGCTGTTCTTTCTGTTCATTAATCCATTCCTAGTAAATGTTGCCTCATCCGTGGATAAAATTTTATTATGTAGGATCCAGCGGCGAAATTCCATACGACTAGCGAAATCTGTTGGTAAGAGGGCTGAACAGGCTGGAGATGAAATGGGTATAAACCGTGACGTTTTAAGGTTTTCCAAACTCGCATTCGTGGTACATTAACTTGTGCAGATGCACGACGAACAGAGGTGCTGGGATTATTATCAATTTCTCGCAGTATGTTTTCTTCATTGTCTAGTTCTTGCTGTATTGGATTGGCATTTCTGTATCAATGGTTTGTAATTTGTGTTATGTTACAATAACAATTATGTTATTTAAAAATATATTTGCTCCAAAATATTGATTTAAGAACAATCACATACACTGGTTTTATTGGCGATTTCAAATTTATAGGTTTAAAAGCAAATGTTATGTGACAGTATGCACGCTAGTACGCGTGTTTAAAACTGTAGCTTCCATAGCCGTATTTGAAACAAAACGAGAAATTTTCAGATATCTCTACTATTAATAACGAAGTAATAACCGGTACGATTCACAAACAACCTGAATATTCTCGTGTATACCTTCAGATTATTAAATTTAACCCATATGATTTTGTGCTTAGATTTGTTAGTGTTCGTATAGACCAGCCATACTGAACCTTTTTTTTCCTCGGGCCACATACATACATCTGCTAAGTTACGCGGGCCGCAGCATTATACACAATACCTCATAGTACAATAATGTAAAAAATAAAACTCAAAAGCTAAATGTATCCAAGCCTTAGATCATACAAAATGATTTTTTAAAAAGTCAATTGCTTTAGAATCTGACAATATGAAAATTGTAACGAAAAACCTGTAATTTACTTACCTTAATAAATTACAAATCAGTTGCAACTAAATACTTGTTCATTTTCACATTTTGTTGGGCCAAAATTTTTAACTACCTGAACTGTCACACAGTTTGACATACAGGTAAATGTCATTCAAAGCTC